>JAQFZO010000024.1:0-58547 GCA_034695885.1 Geophilus flavus
ATCCAACACACATGGAAGCTTAACGTTCATTGTGAGTACAAATAATCGATTCTAATAAAGAGGTGTCGTAGTCAGGGTTTTCACGTCCAAGGGCTTTACTGAGAGTTAAGAAGCAAAAACTAATTACTTTTCTGATTGCCAAGTATAAATATTGTATAAACGAGGAGGATTATTTTTCCAACCGTATAGAAATATTCCCTTCTTTTCCTATTTATCGATTTTTAAAATGCTTTTTTAAGTGCGACATTAGCGAGTGCTTCTTTGGTGTCAATAGTGTGTTAAAGCATCAATTCAAAACGCCTCATTTATTGTTACGTACGTAACGAGGTGGTTTAAGTGGATGCATTTAGTTATGGGTTACGGTAGTGTATTGATGTTGTCATCACGCGGTTTGAAAGATTGACCACGCGACAAACAAATGAAATACGATATTTCCACGCCGGATTTTACAAATTGGCAAATGGAAAAGTTTTGTATTAAAGACGCTGCACACTTTTCCCATCTTTTCTCGCACTCGCACTGTGTTAGATGAAAAGAGCTTTTTCCTTACATGCTTTTATTACAATATTCAAGTTTATCTAATATTCCACTCTGTTCGATACACCGCAGGTTTACACACCACAAAATAAAATTTTTAAACTCTGTCATGCGCAACACATTTTTTTTTTCAAGTATAACAAAAAAATCTATATTTTAAAAGTGTCACTTGCATATGGAATCATAATCTCTTTTATCATTTTAATCGAGCTGCGACTATCATTTATTCTATAAAAACAAACAAACAATTATTATTTAAATGCAGGTAGCAGGTTTTTCTGAGAAATCGTTTTGGTTGCATGAAATAAGGCAATAAAACTGATTTTTTTTATAGTTCGGCTGCCATGCAACGCCAGCAGATTTCTAGGAAATATTTCTCTTTAATATTATTCAACAAAAAGTCAATTTCAATTGCCTAAACCGACTTGTTTTCATGAATATTATTGTAATCTTGCGTCATGTATCGTATTCCTTTGATTTGCCAATTCGCATATACATGTTAGGGTCCAAAATTCGCATTTGATAAATCGATTCGAAAAGAAGGAATAAATTATTCTCCCTTACGGTGAATCCAATTGCAGTTTGATGGCAAGAAAATTGGAGCCTTGAGAAATGGACTTTCAAAAACATAAGTTCACTTTTGGTATGGCAACAAATTGCTTCAATTTTTTTTATATTTTATTTCATTTTTCTTTTTTCCCCGCTTCGAACTATAGGTCACACGGCGAGCTTACAACTTTACCTAGACTTTTTTCCCCAAGAGTCCAACATTTCTTTTCATGAAGATTAATGACGGGAGATTAATATCGAAGATTAATTCGGGAATTAAGTAAATCCAAGGGATTACTCACTAATAGTTAGGGAAAAAAAACGTGATGTTAAATTCTCTTAAGACTACTTACGATTCATATCCACAGTGACAGAAGCAAACGCTGGTTGGGTGATGTTGTTGTTGCTGGCTTTGCACACGAACACGGCATTGAAGTCCTGGCGGGTGAGAGTCGGTACTATCAAGTCATTGCGAACAATTCCCAATGACGTGACCTCGTAGCTGTCATCCAGCAGCTGGTCCTCTCTCCACCATGTGACCCGAGGGGGCGGCCTGCCTAAGGGCAAAAATTTACCCATGACACTCTGGACAAATTATGTTTCTTTCTTTTAGGTGGGAAGGGGGAAATTTAATTCAACGGTATTATTACCCTGGCTGCCTTGCACTTGCACTACAGCCATCTTTTTTATCGCCTTTAGTTTATCTCCATCATCTCCAACACGAATATCAGAATAAAAAATCTCATTACACCCAAATCGTTAGATTGGAAGATTGTTCAGCTGTCATATTTATAGAATGTGGAGTCAAAATCTTTCTCCTCCAGGAAAAAAAAAATTTTTTTATTTTAAAAATCAATACATTTTACTGACAAGTTTCACGAAAATGTATTTCTTTTCAGATGTTAGGAAAAATATAAAATAAAATAAAAAAAATGTAAGAAAACAAAAGCAAAAATAAAAGTTTTCCTTTTCGACGATGCAATTACATGTGTTGTTGGATGTCAGTTTTGCTTTCGTCATGTCACTATTATGTACGAATGATCGTCGTTTTGCTTCCTTCACGTTAAAGTTGAATAAAATATGACTAAAAAGTCGCCATGAAATCAAATTTGCATGCTGAAACCTGAAAGTTTTAATATAAAACCTCTGATTTATTTGTAAACGATGTCGTGCAGAGAAAATTCCGTTATCTCAGTCAAATGGGTTCGTGCATAAAAAATTCATTACCACCACGGAAAGTGACCTTTAACTCTATTTTAATTAGCTGCCCCATAGCGTTCCTGCAGTGCTTTAACTCTTTTTGTTGTTCGAATGTATCACAACACCTTACCCAAATAAATCAGTTGCTCTAAGTTACTTTCTACATTACCCGCAGATACGATTGGTGGCATAGCAGTATCAGAATAAAATATCGTACAAATTTGTTCCAGTTTAATTGCGTTTGTGTTGTATTAAAGGATGTGCAAAAGGATAAATTCCTACCCAACTACCGCATGAAAATGGTTCTACACCTGGTTGATAAGATAAGAAACCAAGGCAAAGGAAGGAACCTCGTGTGATTACTGACGGGTCAAATGTTGTCATTGCTGGCAAGGATATTTCTAGGCGTCAGGAAATGTTGGTTTCTTTTTTATATTTTTTTATTTTTTTTTTAGATAACAACCATGACAGAGGAATTTGCCTGTCAGTTATATCTCAAAAGAAATGAAATAGAAAAGTGACAAGCCGAGTATCCATTTTGCAATCTGCCCTTGTGCTAGGAAGAAAACGGAGCCTGTCCATCATTGGAAATCTATTCGATTGGCCAGACTTTTACTTTGGACACAAATAAAGAAAAGAAAATGCCACAAAACCCACCTCCAACAGCTTCACATGACAAAAAAAAGCTGGAGCCTTCGTTATAAGGACCAACCACACTGCTTAGTTCCAATCCTTTTTCGCCCAGAATTGTGGGTTTCCGGGGAGGAACTGAAAAACACAAGGTAATTACATTAAATTTTTACAAAAATAAAAAGAAATTTGTTTTTTTTTGGACGTTTATTACGTTATCTTCTCTTCTCTTATCGTTGTTTTGCTCTAAATTACTGTGACGATTATTTTTTTGATCACAAAAACGAAATAAAAATAAAGAACAATTTTTTACTAAGTTATGTTGAACAAAACACCGAAAACATACTTTGTTCCACACCATAAATTTCGTTCAAAAGAAATCTTTAGTCGTATGGACAATGTTACGCCATTTCATTTTATATTAATGCACCTAGTCGAAAACTAAACCGTAAATTTATGATGATTTATAATTATTTTATGCATTAAAAGTTAAAGATAAAATAAAAGTTCATTCCCATTGAAAAATTTCATTAAAGACTGGTACACACTGTTTTTCCCGTGAAAACTGCACAGTGAAGTGAAAAATGCGATCAGCAGTACACAACTAAGATTTTTTCATTTAAAAAAAATTCATTTACATTGAAAAAACACTCGTTTGTGTGAAATCGCAGACTTCTTTTCAGATGAGCTAAAAAATTTCATTTCACTCAGGTGTATTCTAGGCTTTAAAAAAACAGAAACTTTGATAAACAAACGAATGAAGACGACAATCGTAGGTAAAAATCCTCGTGTGAAAGAACCATATGATAATAAAAGACGAAATGCTTATTTTTTTTTAATTATTAATTAAAAATCAAAGCGTTTAAACGTTTAAATTGCGAAAAAAGTAATTTTTGATGAATTAATTCATCTAACTTTAATAAGGCACATCCGAGAGCTAATTTGCTTCTTTCATCTGGCACTAATACGTAACGTACAGATGTAATTCTCTCCATCAACATAAACAATCATCAAAACATTCAGTGTCACAGCTCCATAGGCAATAAAAAAATGACAGATGAATAAAATTATGCAAACGAAACGTTTCTTTGTCACCACTTGACGGCGACATTAACAAGCAAGGCATCAACTCACTCGGTAATCGTCTCTTGTATATGTAATTAAGACATTCTGCGTCAATCTATATCATCCGAGAGCCTATTTATAAACACGCTTCTTACTCCTTCATACATGCTTTTATATAATGTCGAGACGAGAAAAGTTGTCGAGTCTCGTCAACAACTTGCTCGACCGAGTTTGAATGGCTGTTGATAATGAAGACGCTTTTAAATGTCTTTAATTAATGTAACTTAGGTCGTTTCTGTTTCTTTACCACCCCATACACCTCCCCGATGAGTACTTGAGCCGGGTTCTAGAATCTCACCTACGACTGCCATATAAACCAGGTAATTGCGGCTATGTGCCTTGCGGAAGTCCACCCTACATCGATAGACACCTTCGTCTTCATCTCGCACGTCGTTCACCAACAAATACGCAGGTGACGTCTCCATGTGGAAGGAAGACCTGCTTCGGATGTCGTTCGCTGAATAATTTAGCAGCATTGCCTCTGTTACGGTCTTCTGACGTAAATCGAGACTGTCGGAGGAAGAAAAAAAATAATCACATTTTAGACCATGTAGCAATCTCAGTAATATTAAAAAGAATAAAGCCGACGTTTATATCGAAGCCCATCACTCTCCACCTTAAGTCTCTTTCTCTCTTTCCTACTTCCATGCAATTTATTAATAAAACATAATAAAATTTAGGAGTGGAGAAAAATTCCGATATTATGAAGAAGACAACCGAGAATGCCTTGGAACCAAACTGCAATGTACGCATTGCTAAATTAAATTTTTAAATTCTTCTAAATCAATTTTACACTTCGAAAGAGAAAGCACAAAATATACAATCGATACTAAACTATACAGTAACCGAAACTATTTTTAAACACTTGTTTTCGTAAGTTCAGTGATATTACTCTTCTGGGCATGGGCACGACCATCTAATTAATCCCTTATTTACCGTAGCTCGCCTCCTTGCTTCAATTTGATGCGACATCAGCAGCGAGTGAATTAAATAAATTAAAGCGAAATAAAAATAAACAATTGTTGAATATGCTTGCAACATTCCACGCCGTTTGCATACAAAGTCAACGAAATTTAAGGGCATGTAAAAGTTTTATGCTTTAAAAATGTCTCAAGGTTTCGGGAATGTTAAAAGCCGAGTCGTACTTGTCGCTAATTAGCAAAATACTAGCTAGCGGTTTGAAAATTTTTATTATTTATGTCAAATTTATCGCGGTTTATTCGGATACAAGTTTCGTAATCAAGTTTAAAATGTTGTCTATTGGCCCTTCACCTTTTCAATCATCTGTTAGTCTGTTACAAACGTGTGAAATAAATAATTCACTATAAAAATGCAGAACATTCAATGCTTGAGAGAAATGATAGTGAATATTTTCTAAACCAATCCATTTGGAACAACCGAAACGAAAAAAAATTCGGTCACTTTAAGTTAAATAAAAAATGCCACATCCCTACAGCGTTTTGGTTCGAGCGACTATGCAATGGGGTAAACGATGATACATCATAACTTAGCTCAGACGACATTAATTATAAATATCCGACAGTCGACTTTAAAATTATTGTAATTTAACACATCATTTACTAATAATTTGCATAACAATATAATTACGGCGTTTAAATCATTTTAAAACGCTTGTTTTTCACTAATTCATTTATAAATCTTGAGCAATTAGACGTTACACGTACGTGTCATCACTTTCCATGCTCAACTCCAAGCACTTTAAACCCCTCAAGACAAACTCTTCATCCACCACTCTACCAACCATGTCGCCGAACGTTGGAATTTAGAATTTCACCCAGTGGATATAGGAAGCTCATTTTTATCTGGGAAACTTATACATCGAGCATCCATCAAGCTTAAAAATCTCTTTACATCTTCACGCCAAAGATTTTTGTTGTGTAGCCGTGGCGATGGTGGTGTGCAGGGAAGCACTTTTACATTATACTCAAATTGATTGCCGACTGCTCTGATTATGCTAATGTGCACATGGCAGCTTTAAATATCGAATTGATCTCATAGAATACTACCTCCCATAGTCCACAAACGGCTATTTAATAATGTGCAGCATATACCACAATTATCCTAGAAATTCGAGCTCGTGACTTAGGAAGCTGCGGGATTAACAAAATAGCAAACAAATTAATTCCACCGGTCGTTTAATGCTGCATCTCGGCGCTTAAATTTAGCTTAAATTTATGATATCTTTTTACCTTTTGCTAACCACTTCTTCCCATATAACGAGGCGAGCAACGCACGACTGTTGTAAGTGTTTTTGCATAGTAAAACTGCGATAAACAGAACAATTTAATAGTTTCGTCTGCGGCTGGATTTTGTACAACACCACACCATAGTTTTAGCATAGTCTAATGAAATCGGGAGGCGGTTTGTCGCACGAGATTTACCGTTAAATGTCCAGCGGGAATACTGATAATATGAAAATGCTTTTCTGCAGAACAAGATCCGCAAAAGAGTGAGTGTAATGTGTGTGAGAGAGCGTAGCCTTTAAAAATTACTGTCGTTTTAAATCCCCCGAATGATTTACACGTCGTGCGTTATCGATCGAATAACAGGAAATATCAACTTTTTCAATTCATTGACAATGTAATCAGATAAGGTCTCTATTGATCGCACAAGCAGCTTCCGTCAATTGCAAATTACACTTTTAGTGCATGATCACATCTTGCCTCTGCCGCTGTCTCGTTATTTCTTCTTGCCAGACGAATTTCATTGCTTCCACATCACTTAGTTTGCTTCATGAAAGGTGTCAAACTAACACACCCAATCTGCCGTTCTACAGACAGCCTCAGAACGGACAATTAATGGGCAAGAAATCCTCTAGGTGGAATCCCATGCACTTACTAACTGCCGTATAAAAAAAAAAAAATTTCTCCTTTCAATTTGTCAGAAGGCTTTGTCTATTGGGATCGAAGGGAGGAAAACGTGACAGCCAAATGGAAGATGAGTTTTGTTGGAATGAAATAAAGAGGAAGACGGTGGTGCGGTGGAGAGCCAAGGTAAACAACATAAAAGCAATCCAACAAAAGCTGTATAAATATAGTTACTTGGGAAAATGGGTGGAAAAAAAAGTTCCTAATAGTTTTGCGATGTAAAATTAAGTGGCCGAGTTGTCGCTTTCTCAAATTGGTTTGGCAAAAGCAAATGTAATGTTTAATTTGTAATTTTCTGCAATAGTGTGTATAGGGTAAGACATCAATCAAGTTGCAAGATTGTGGCCAAAGCAGGAGGAGGATATTAAAACCGTAATTAAGCTCTTCGGCCATCGAGTCGTCGTTATTACAAGCCGAAATTAAAGTCGAGTGAATATTGCTCGGAGAGAAAGAATTAGAGAGCAAATATAAAAACGAGTGAACTGCAATATATGGCTATTAAGCTCGAAACTGAAATTGATTGAGTTCATAGCCCACGGTTATTATCACAAAAGACATAAAAATGTGCTCTACTCACTCTCAACACAACAAATAAATGAACTTTTCAAATCGTAAAATTCTTATAAAGTGCAACAAAAGATGAGCCGAGATACTGTGCGGTGGGCAATGCGAGGAATACAAATTGATGCAAATCAGTGAGTTAAACATAAAAAGTTTTCTAACATTTTCACAGCATCCATCTACAAGATTGAGATTGATTTCTGGTTAATTTTTAAACTATGTTGTACAACTTTTGCTCACTTTGAAGGTAAAAATAAGTGGTGCAGTAAAGAAAGCACGTTCGCACACTTCAAACGAGTTGAAGTTGGATGTAAACAACCAAATGACAAGCAGCGTCGCCCTTACTTATTAACACCAACACAAACATGGTAACAAGAAAGACATGTTTCTGCTGTGCTTGGGAAATTTACAAAAATCATTAGTTTGCGCATTTCGTAAGGAAAAGCAAATACGAAATAAAATTGATAAAAAGTTACCAAAATTACTTCAAAATTCTCCATTTGCGGTCTGATATTGTGCGAAAAAACGCAAATCTACATTTTTTAACACCTGAGTTGCATTAAAATGAGATACAGACAATGCTGTTTGCACTCAGATATGGGTATTCACACGGAATTATTCGAATTTTAACTAAACCTACCTTAATTAAATCCGATATGAATTACCGTATGTAGAACCAGTTTTTGCGTCATTTTAACGTTCTTAGGTATTTAATTGACGTCTGCACACATATAGAGATAACAACACCTTTAAATTTTTCTGTGGCATACAAATTTATACGTAGGTGTAAAATGATACTGTACACCCTTTTATAGGAATTGTTATACACTTAAATCATAATAACATCTATAAAAGGGTGTATAATAACACCTTTAAAGGTGTACACTCTGGAAAGTATGCTTTACACCTTTAAGAGTATGTCTCAGCATAGCATGTAAAAGGAGAAGTAGGGTAACACTTTAGTTTCCTATGTTGCCGCTTGTGGTGGCATTGCTGCAGATTCTTGCTGGATTTTTTTTGGGATTTAGCATGTATTAGTGTGTGTTTACCTGTATAAAACGCTCTTTTGTAGCTGTGCAGCTACAGTACAGCTACAAAATAGCGTTTTATACAGGTAAACACACTCTAATACATGCTAAAACCCAAAAAATACCAGAAAAAATCTACGGCAGCACCACCACCAGCGGCAACAGGGAAACTAAGAAGTTTCTCTATTTCTCCTTTTACATGCTATAGTCTCAGGAAAAAAAGGGTGTAAAACAACTCTTAGTTTTTTGTGTGTATAGTGCTTTTCTTAAGCTTTTTGCGTGTTGTGGTCAACGAAACGAAAACATTTTTCTGATTTTTGCGTAAATATTTGCGTTGTGTGGCAAAATCAGGTAAGACGCAAACCATCTATTATTTTTCCAATTCATATCGAGAGACTGCACATCTAAATTTTATCACTTAAGAAACTATTGTAAATTTTTTCACATTACCTGTATATTGGACTACCTGCTCCATCCTTAAACCAAAGAACTAGATGTGTTTTATCGTCAGTAGTCAAAGGTGTAATATCACATGGTAATTTCACATTTCCTTTCACGACTGCAGATGCATTGGCGTTGACATTTTCACCTGAAATTTAAAAAAGAGAAAACCTTTAAATTTGCTTTTTTTCCATTCTTTTGTGCGAATAGAATTTATCTCAGATTTGAGAGACTGTGGAAAAGGAGGAGCACATCAATGGATACTAAACCCACACTTTCATTGGCAATTCAAGAATAGTGAGAGCTATATTTGGAGTGAAGTGAGATGTCGATGTGTGAAAAAATAATGGTAGCTAGGTATGATTCGGCTATGGGTTCAATAAATCTCTGGGGGCCAACATTTGGACTCTCTTCCGATCCACTTGATGAGCCAGTGGTCGCGATCGATGCAGGTGTAACGTTGAAGACAAGCTACTCAAATAGAAAGAAACACAAGATTTTCTCTCATTTTGTAGCTGCAATTTTAGGCTGTTCCAAACGAATAAAAATCCATTTGCTTTCCTTTTCTTGCGCCACATTGTTTCTGTTTTTACACTATGCCGTGTTATTTACTTCCTTAAAGTGCAACTAATTACGATTGATTTGTTTCAACAACATTCACTTATCTCGAAAGTAAAAGAAAAATAAATCTTAGATCGGCAATACTTGGGAGAGAAAAGAAACTCATTAAGTTCAAATGTCACTTTTAACAGGAGAAATCGGACAGTTAATCAATCTGTCCAATTCCTTCTGTCAACAGCGCGCATTTGACTTACGCACCCATCCATAACTTTTTCTCCTTTCAAAGTACTGCAATATATCCTTGTTACACGCAAAACTTTCAACCACAGTCGTATGAAAAGTGTGGGAAAATGCACACAATAAGCCGAAATCCAGGTAAGTAAAACACAAGGATTCCTCAAGGGGCATTAAGGCTGCATAACGTTTAATCACTGTCATATCATTTATGCATGCAACATTTTATGCGCGTCTGAATCTTTTATCAAATTCAAACCAGTTTACAACATCGCGTAGAATAGAATGCACAAAACCCTCGTTCTTCTCTACTGTCCCTTGTAATTTTATCTCGCCCATATAAACAAACCCGAAGCAACGAACGTGGTCACGTGGATGCTGAAAAAAGGTTTGTGGGAAGTAATCTCATGAGTAACACGAGATGACTACCATTAATGCATTGCAACTGTTACAAACTTCTTGAACCAAAACCCAATCTACCATAAAATACACTGCTTGCAGCTGCTACTTGCACTGGGTTTGTGCAATAAATTCTAATCAATTCCGAAATAATTTTTAAATATTTAAATTTATTTAACATATTTTAAAGCGAAAAATCTATTTTTCTTTTAAGACCCCTGTAAAAATATAAAAATCCATTTGAAATTATGCATTAATATTTTTTTTAGTACACGACAAGTAATTTGAATGCAAAATTTGATGAGGATTTAAAAAAGAAAAAAAAAAGGACATTAGATGCGTAAATGGAAAATTCTGGGTTTCAAATGGCAAAAGCACAAATCAGAATTTGAAATGAGTTGACAAGTTTTATGAGCAGTCAGCAGTTATTAAAACTCAAATTTCCATTCATTTCCGTCGCGCATGTAACTGCCTTTATTCGGATTACTGGAATAAATAAACTTAAACCACATTACGAAACAAAAAACTCACTCAATTCACACATATCATGTATTCAGTAAAAAATCAAAAATATAAAGAGATTAAATATATTTTTTTTTTATTCTATATTGACTAATTAAAAATTTAAACATTTCTTCACCTTCAAGTTCTAAATTCAGTTTTCGGATGTTATTCCTTCAGTTCTATTTGCCGCAGACATGTCCTTTGGGTTTAACATGCATTTATTATTGAACAGTTCAACTGAAACTTTTGGTGCAGTGAAAGCGAAAAAGGAAAGTAAAATGTCATACAAGCTGTATCCAGAAGCACGTCTTTACAAATAATACAAAACTTCTTGTTTCGAAATTATTAAACTAACGTTTGCTTTAATTATTTAAAAACAATCCCTACAGGTAATGATATTTGGTTTGGATTACTTTAAAAAAAGAAAACATACAGTGCAATATTCTTGTTTATTCAAATTTTGATGAAATCTGGCAATGGAGAGATGCTTTAGGCTTTTTTTTGGGGTTTGGGTTTTGTTTTTGAAGGCTTTACAGATAAGGAAATTAACATTTCAATAGAAGGAGGTCAGAAACTCTTATGCATTGCCCTTTTTCTTGGCCTTTTTAACATAGGTATGCAAGAATAATATGAAAAACAAATCATATCCACACAATTACAGCGGACAGATTCTTTTGAATTTGAATTTTCCTACAATAAAGAGACAATAAACCGTTTTCTCTGCAATAAAATAGCGATTAAACCGTTTTCTTTTGCACTAAAAAGGCAATCAAGCCGTTTTAACTGCAAAAAGTGGGTAGAAAAATGTGGAAGGGATAAATAACTTTCTAATATCCTCAAATTATTGGAAAATTGGAAAAAAAATTTTGATATTTACTTTTTACCTAATTTCTACAGTCGAAAAATAAGCTCTGGTTTTGAAGTTTCGCCCAATTAAGCATTTCAAACGCCAAAAAAAATTACCAAAACACCTCACAATCGATAAGACACATCTTTTCTAAAAGTTAATTGTAAATTTCATGCAATTTTACTAAGAATTTTGTCAGGCAAAACACGTGTTGTTAACTTTCACCCATTAACTCTGTAAACACGTCATTACGTCGACCATTCAGTTAAACGTGTCTGCATACAGCAGTCTGCACAAACTCGAAAAATTACCTTATAAAAACAACTGTCTATTTTCATTTGGAAAAAAAAATTTAATATTACATAACAGCTTTAACGCGCCATTTTTCTTACATTAAGATATTAAACACGGCGAGAAATATGTCCCACCCTGAGTAATATCCTGACATTAACCTGCAATACCCGCACCCTTTTGATCAAACACTTTACCAATAGCCTTGTTATGACGTCATCGTCGCTATTAAAAAAAAGCAACAATCTCCTGCAATATATTTCTGCCAAACACTCGTTGAGTAGTTTATGATCGGAAAAAAAGGTGTTGAAAGTAATAGAAGCAGATATAATCTTCAATTTTTTGCCCACTGTAAAAAGAAGCTGAGAGCAAAATTCTTGAAAATAGATTGCGGCAGTACGTGTTTAAGAGCAAATTGCCCAGTATGATATAAATCAAAATAAGACAGCAATGGATGCATCATGGAGTTATGTTCAATTCAGCTATTCTTGTCATTAGTTTGTTCCCCGGCGACGTCATTATATTAATGGCTTGCCTTTGGCTTCCATTGACACGCTTGTGTAGGTCGTCTTTCATGGAGAAAATTGTATTGCAATTTTTTTTTGTTTGTTTGAGCGAATGATGGAATGTTTTTCCCTTTCTTCTGTGTTCTAGATTCCTCCGTCTTGTCTCCAGAAATCCTTTCAAGAATAGTCTTTCATCAACACACGCCAAAAAACTACAATGTATTTTTCTTTCTTTTTAAAGAAAATAAATAAATTCATAAAAAAGCTAAGAAATTTTTTATTTTATTAAATAATAAAAGCATTTTATTTAATATTTAGATAAAAAATTTTGACATTACATAAAATTTTCGTTATTTGAAGAAAAAAAAATCAATTTTGATATAGCAAAATAATGTTTTTAAAGAAATATCAGCTGCAAAGGTAAATAGGTTTTCAAGCGCAATGCTGCAAGATGGAAGCAATAAAAATTGCTTCGTGATCGATTTTGGAGCAAAATTCGTGTGACTTTCCTTCACTCAATGTTATGATAGAAAGCAGGATTGATCTATTTGATCTCCTGCCACCTGACTTCATAG
Organism: Geophilus flavus; assembly: GCA_034695885.1. Classification (NCBI taxonomy): domain Eukaryota; kingdom Metazoa; phylum Arthropoda; class Chilopoda; order Geophilomorpha; family Geophilidae; genus Geophilus; species Geophilus flavus. The sequence continues at coordinate 12,877 of JAQFZO010000024.1, forward strand.
GATTTTTGGGTCTTAACAGACCCTTGTAAGTAATACAAATCTTGAATTTTTTCTTGTGTCGAACGTTGTTAACAAAAAGAAGAAAAAATGAGGGAGGGAGGAAAAAAATTGAGGAGGAAGAAAAAAGTTACTGACAATTTTGATTTATTCTTTTAATATTTCTATTGCGCTCACATTCGAATCGTACGTGGCAGAAATCGTCAATAAGTCACATTAGAAGAGACAGCAATTGATTTTTAATAGACTAAATGAAACATGGAATTGACAATAATTATTTCTCCTACATTGGGTTGTAATTGAATTTCAACCCCTTCACACAAACCATCAGCCAATATGTCTCTGCAAGGCGCGATAAAACGAATTTAAGAAACAAATAAGTTTAATTTTATAAGAGCTAGAGGAAATTGGATAAATAGAAATACATGCGAGACAAATTAAGGCTGAAATATAATGTATTATAAATTTACATAAAACTGTCTGTGCGAGTGCCTCATTGATTGCTGCCGAATACGATAACCCTTAGTAAGAACAAGCAGTAAATTAGATTGTGCGAAGAGTTTTTGCTTAACTTGATAATGGAAGGATGAAAAGACTTAATGAATGCCTAAAACTTAGTTAAAGACAATAAAGGGCAATAATTTAAGTACCTTATATTATCATCACTCTTTAAATGCCATTTCTAACAATTTCTTACTACCGTAAATCCTCTAGTTGTGCGCGGGTCTCAATTAGAACGCGAGTCTATATTTAACCGAGGGGGAAATTCGATTTTTCCAGTTTGTGCGCAGGTCTCTGCAGAGACCCTGACAGAGTGACTTCTGGACTTTCCATAAACTGCAACTAGACATGGTGTGTCGGAAATTCGATATCATATTTAATTTTCAAGTTTTTGAAAAGATGTGGATGCAATTTAATTTTTTGTTGTGATCGATTAATAAAGTGCGGGGAAAAATTAATTCTGCATATAGTGCGCGGGTGCACTATTAGAGAATTTACGGTATTAATTTTTCATTTTTCGATATAAAATCACACATTTTGATGACCCGACTCACACGAAAGCATCTGTAAGCGGAGTTTGTCATGCGCTTCACTGCAATGCACGTAAACATAACGGCAATAACCACATTCAACTCGTCGTGTAAATTCACTTTTATATCTCTTTTCTTGTATGCAAAAGGGCAAGTGTTAGCTAAGTACAAGTTTTCCATACAGTTATAGCCCATCCGAGTGTTTTTACACGCATGGGATGTTTACCTAAGATCAATATTGATTTCGAATATTTTTTTTTTTAATTAAAAATTATTCAAAAGAATTTCTGGAAATTTTACACTTGGTTAAAATTCGCTACTTTCTTGAATAAATATTTCCTTAGAGCTTTTGTTGCAAATTCCATTGGCACCAATACCCATGTGATTCTAGCATTGCTATTGGATTCAATTTTGAAGAAAGAAAAAAAATTCTGTTTTCTAACTTTCAGGGTACGGTACGTAATTGAAAAAAAAAATTAATCAAATATTACATTGAGTCAAAACTTTCAAAAAAAAAAACTCGACACAATTTAAAATGATGTTCGACATGATGTAGGTTGGTGTATAGACCTAAGTTATGTAATTTCCGTGCGGAAAGCAAAGTATGTACCGTCTTGAGTGATGGTAAATAGAAATTTTACATATACTTGTATACACTGGAAGTTACAGAGATCTAAAATTAGCATCGTTTTACGTTTCCTTGATACCAATTTACATCGATTTTCCTTCCTATTGTTACTATGAAACTCTTAAATAAACACATACATAAGAAATAGAAAAAATAATAAAACGAAGCAACAGCAATAATAGGAACTTCAACCGCAACCACAAACGACAGAAGGGATGCAATTTCGATTTTGCTGCTTCTGCTTGGTCATTATAAAGACAATAGAAGAAAAAGTAAACAAAATAACAAAAGAAGAAAAAAAAGGAAGGGGTATAGAATAGCAGAAGCTACTTGGAAATACTGAATCTTGCTCGATATCGATCGCATTAACTTACATTATTTTCATTTCGATCAAATTTCAAATTTAAGAAAATTACTTATACAGTTATATAATAAACCTAAAAATTTTATTTTTAAATTTATAACGAGGGAAAAATAAAATGGTTTCTTTCGATTTAAAAAAAAATAACATTAACTCATTTTTTCCCCCTAACACACCATAAGATTCATGGGACTCATTTTCGCAAGGAAAACTGTAGATTTCCAATTTAAGCCTACATTGCATTATGTTTCATTTTTGATTCATGGTGGCGCAATAAATTTCCAACAAGGCGAAATATTACCCTAAAATTATTTTCATTTAATTTCTCTGAAACGGTTATTGTAACCCATTCATTCTAAGTCGAGTGAATAAAATCGAGAAACTTCATATAAGATTCCCCAAAACAAAAAAAACTTAAAACTATACATCTCAAGCATTTATTCCACACATTAACTCCATCTTTAACTTTTTCTTTAGTTGCGAAATCCTACTTTAGATGTAAAACTGCTTAATTAGCTTGTCGGTGATCTTAAAAGCAAACAGCCTTAATTATAAACTGGCCTAAGTACTTTAAATTTTCTTATTTTCCAGCAATTTTTTTTTGTTTCGGAAAACGAGCTAAAAAAAACCAAAAAACAAAGCTACTTAGCTCATCGGTAATAATACTAGGATTATACTTATCCTCTTAAACCCAAAAGCTTAGCCTCTAAATAAATATAACTCACGTATATAAAGTGAAATTAAAATTACTAACTTGACTCGTATCAGCATTAATTGCTCGAGCAATTTGTAAGAGGCTTTTCTTTATGATATTTTATCAACTAAACTTTAACGAGATTTAATCTCGACCGTATAACATAATGTATTTATATTGCCGGTTGCACTGCTTGAGTTATTTATGCAGCAAAAACCTACTTTTCTCTGTAAAGTAATCCAGGCATGAAAGATTGGCTGCAGTCAAAATATTGACTGATGAAGTATCATCTAATATTTATTTACAGTCGTGTCTTACTTTTTTTTCTTTAAAAAGGAATAAAAGTAGAAAACCATGTGTTGAAATTTACGATCGAGCACGAATGAAACAAAAAAGGTATCCATCCGAGTTTGTCCGAAAAGTAGAGTTGATGTGAGTACACTGTGCAATCATGTAAGTAACACATCCTTTTTTGCAAAAACGAATATGGTATATTGAAAAATATCGAAGGAATGAAAGGAAAGAAAAAAAAAATATTACACGGCAGATTATACAGAGTGGACAGTAAAGTGGTCAGTCGAAAACCGTTGGCAGTCGGCCAAACTTTCTTCTTTGGTGAGCATTTGCAGAAAACACGCTCCGTTTACTTTTCGTGGTTTGTAGATGACGTAAGCAAAAGTCTCTTCTTCAGACGAGCGACTGGCATCCGTTTTTTTCCCCTTTTTCCTTTTATATTTTTCCCCTTTCTTTAAGATTTCCGCCGCACAGTCTCTAGTGGCTCTCAGTTAAACAAAATCGTATTTCCTAGAATGTTTAAAAAAAGAAATCCTCCGGTGGATGAAATTCATATATTTTTATTATTTGCTCTTTGCAATGAGCCACGCAACGAGGTTTATTTTTGTTCTCCTGATGGTCTCTTGAATAAATGTTGCAATGCTCGAAATTGCCTTGCACCTGGCAAACATGCATTATGGACAGCTGCTTTCACGAGATACAAACAAGAAATCGTCCAAGCAAATAATTAACTTAGCTCAGATTAATTTTCTCATGTAAATTACTGGAAATTATTCTAAACAATTGCCATTTTAATTCAAGCGAATTGCAGAATTGCATCTTTTTTTTTTTTTAAAGAATTGTGTTGCTATAATAAAATAAAATTTTCACAAAAATAAAAGTGCCGTCATTCGAGCTGTTGGGGGGTGTCACCTGTACCTCATTAATTGCCTAATAAAAATTCTGGCGACAAAATTTTTTTTTTTTTGATTAAAAAAAAACAAATCTTGCCGTAACCAAAGAAATAAAAAAAAATCGATTGAGAATTCGTGTAGTGGTTAACAAGATGATTGGACATTTTGTAATTAAATTAATTAATTATTCATTTTCTGTATATAATCTCGCATCTCTTCTTCAAAACTTTCCCGGTACGAATTGTCGAATCGATATACCATTAAAAAAATTATTTTGAGTCCGTTTAAGCATCTAAAATTTGCTAAACTAATTAGTCACAACAACAGCAACAAGAAAACAATTCAGGTTAAATTTAGAAAACCCACAGTTAAATCTTTAGTAATTTGATTACTGTCGGGTTGGCGGTACGATTAAAAACAGGGTAAATGTATCCTTCCTACCCTTTTCATCCTCCAACGAACAAAGAACTTTGATCTTAGGTAAGAGATTGCTTCGCAAATACTCGAGGTCACCATTTGGTCTACAATGCTGCTGCATTTCTTCTACCTCGCAACTGAACCTCACTCACAAACCGACCAATGTCAAGCGGTGAGATCAAGCTCGAGAAAATGATAATCTCTTCCTGTTTGTAGGTTGTACATAATTTAGCAAGGATAGTATATCTATAGCTGCGTTCAATTTCCTTGTTAAAAGCCGCTTTTGCGTTGTAAACTACTTATAACACTTTTGATGGACGTAAAATACGTCATTAAGACCAAAAGCCAAGATGTAAAAGGATCTTATGAAAGAGCTAGGAATTACAATTGGTGATTTTTGTACGGGCTTAATGTATTAAGTCATGCTGTCACTTTAAGAGGTCAGTCAAAATGGCTGAATGGCAGCCTGTAGCCCCCATTTCAAGTACAAAATGTTATTTTGTGGTGATGGAACGTGGCGAACACAGCTACGTCATTGACTAACATACGGTGTGATGTAATTTTAATCTCTAACAACACATAACAAGGATCCAGTATTAAAATTATGTTATCAAATGAAGAATTGGACATCGCACAACTAATCCCTATTTAGGAAAAGCCGACATCAAGCTGAAGTCAAAAACCAATTCAAACCCTATCCTTTCAATTGTGCAGTAAGTAGCTTTCTTTGGCTTTTACTTAAGTCAAAATTGGCTTTTTCTTTTGAGATTGAACTCACCTTATGTCCATATTACAACAGCTACGTTCTATCTGTAAATTTTTACTTCACAACTTCTCTCTTTAATACATTAAAGTTAAAAGTAGTGATGTCAAAGTGAGAAAAGTCACCTCTATTTCTCAGATTGAACACCTGCAGTTCTTCTATAGCAATTTAAAAAATAAAAAAAATGGTATAATTGCAGAACACACCGTTTCGCAAGTATTATAGGGTGATTTTGAATCCTCCAGATGCGGCGAGTCCGAAAATCCATGTCCCGAGGCTCGCAAATGTGCGCAACAGTGCTAAAATGGAATTACTCGCAAACGTACATCACATTTGTAGTTGAACGTGTGCAACGGTGATGTACTTTTGTGAGAAATGCAATTTTCACCCGGTTGCGCACATTTACGAGCCTCGGGTCATGGACATTCGGACTGGCCATCATGATGAGCGGATTCAATATCACCCTACAGTGAGTGCCACATGAGAAACGGTGTGTGTTCTGTAATTGTCCTGTACCAGTTGTCAGATTTCAAATTTCGTAGAACAAAAATAACAAAACACGAAACTCTCTACTTGAAATTCGTCAACTAGCAACAAACTGCTCTCAAGTAATGCAATTAAAATTTATAATTCTAAGTACAAAGTATAATTCTAAAAGCCAAAACCGGGTTCAAAATCCAGCCGGCAATTAACCCGAACAAACTAATGTGAGGATGTTATTCGTGTGAGAAGCATGTTTACGTAATGACAAGTAATGAGATAAAACACTTAACTTTTAACAATACTCCTAAATCGTGTTTTCATGTCACAACATTTGCAGTGATATGCAGAAAATCCATTAATGCAGGCTAATATGAGAGGTTGTCATTTGTATCTAAGCTAGATTTATGGATGTCCTTGCCGTATAATTAAGTTCTCGTGTAAACTGGCTTAATGGCAAAACACCCCACTGGGGCGGTCTCTTCACAGAGGCAGAAAAAAGGACATGATAGCTGCTGAGAATGATTAGACGTAAACAGCACAAGAACAACTTTACCCTCGTCCATAATTAAAGTCAGTGACACGCGATAGTGATATTTACATCGTTCCACTTTCCAGAACATCACCAAAATTGCAAACTAGATAAAAAATGGGGGCTAAAGGAAATTAAAACACCCTCTAATTTTCAGTCATTATTTCGCTTTAAACAATAACAATTTATAGCAACTTTTATTACCGACTTTAACTTAATTAGCGTGCGATTTATTTTTTTTCCTTCTTTTTTTTTACTCTTTCTTTGATTGGATTTAAGAAAACATTACAGAAGGAAACAAAATTAGAGTCGAAACTTCAGCTGTAATTTAGGTCGAAGACTTTCCCGTACCGTATAATGCGTCTTGGCCATCTTCTGTATATTGTATATGTAGGTCGAGCATTTACCATTTTGCATAGAAGATTCGATAGAGTTACTTAAATAAATTATTCAAGCATGGATAAATTAGGAATAGGGAAATAATGCATGGACGTTTTGCAGTGAAGTGAAGTGCAGTGCAGTGCAGTGTAGTGCACGATGTAAACTTCATCGCTTCCATGTTTTTGTAAGAAGGACTGCCGCCGACTGCCCATTGTCGAGCGGGCAATAAAGCTAATGACTTTTGTCACACAAACACACTACCGAGAAACAAGCGCAACTTTTCTCTTAATTTTATGTGCTGACATGAAAGTTGGAGATAAAAAGGAAGAATTTACTCGGCGGGTTATTTGACCCGTGGTCGAGTAACAAATCTAGAATCATCTCATTGCCATGCTCCGACCACCGCTCGATAATGTTCTCACTGGATGAATTATCATCCAGAAAATGGAGCCAAAGACAGCCAGTGTCGTTATACTTTCTATTTATATGCAAAGCAAGGGACACCGAGTGAATGATTCTCATAAAAATTTTATTACTGATTCTCTCGAGCAAATACTTTAAACTCTCCTCTCCTCATCTCTTCTATATATCTAAATATTTTTAACTACCAAAATACATCATTTCCGAAAATCAGAGATGCCAATATCTTTTTATGACCCTACAATCAGCAATGTGCTCCCTCTAGATTTAAGAATACGAGAAAGTACATAAAAAATGTTTTAAGCTCTTTTTCAAATATAAAATGTAGCTTCTGACTCCAATGTGCATGGAAATAAATTTTTTCAAAAACTGATCTCATGGGGCGTTTTTTTGAAGTTAGCAAAGTTTGTTTATCTATACTCGTGTAACTTGTGTGTGTGTGTGAGATAATTATAAAATTTACTTTAAACTGAATAAAGTGATGTAACTTATCGACTAATATGTTAATTTTCCATTCTAGCAACCGCGATCGGTTTGCAACATGAAATAATGATAGATAAATTATTCAAAATTGATTCCCTTGTGTTACGAGGAATTTGAATTGGGAAACGAATTCCGCATTATTATGACACATACACACCGCTGATCAACTTTCCATCACATAAATCTACTCAAAACCGATTAATTATTGCGCACCACAAACTGAATGAAAAGTGATTAAAAAAAAAAATTTAAAATTTAAAAAATTTAAAAATTCCCATTCTCATTTCTGCAAATATGAGAAATTTTAATTCCACAATGTAAATTGCAGCTTTTTAAAATATACAGAAACCGTCGGCAGATGTCAATATTACATTTTCTTGTCACCAAGGTAAATATTACCGTGTGCAAAAGCACGTTGCCTTACTCAAACATTTGCACACATTGGGTGCATTCCATTCTCTATTCCACTTTTCTCACTGACAACTCTAGAATCTTTACTCTTCAACATACCAGCTGGTGTCAGTCCCTCGAGCCACCGAAAAAAATGTAACGGTAAAAAAGAAAAAAATAATAATAAAAAAATACCATAAACAACTGAAGAAGATTTTAAAAATTGCAAACAAGAAACAAATTTTAGGTGTTTTAAAGCTCGTATCATCCAGAACACATTTAGTCAAATTGAAGAAAAGCCACTATGAAATAATCTAATTAACAACCTGAGCACTTTCTTCCTTCATTAAACCACAAGAGGCAGTAGAATGGAAACGAGATGGAGGAGAAAGATATACCCTGATCCACTCATGCGGAATTTTGTATTTTCCCCCAACTTTCATTCAGTGTAGCGAGGAAAATAGTTGAAATTCTAAGAAGAGAACGACCAAGATGGTGAATCAACAAGAAAACGAGATTACTAAGCCTTGCAACGAATTCAATCAACATGATTACAAAACCACAAGCGATGTAAAACAGACTCTCTTGGCTCCACAACTCAATAACAGTTTGATCGAGTAAATATTTCTCAAAATCTCTTAATGCCACTCGATATCCATCCGTATAGCCTGCCTCACCGTGGCTGCATGGCTGCTGAACGAGTTTCACGCGTCTAAAGGTCATTCAGTTTGGAAATTAAGTCATTAATGTCAGTGGATCTTTCAGATTAATGTCTTGGCTTTTCCTAACTGACTTGTACTGAAAGAAATTTTCTCACATAATCGCTTGAATATTTTATTACTATGTGTATAGTCGCCATGCTATTACTGCGCAGATGCAAAGTGCCTTGCCTTCCTCTCACAACAGTGACGGGATTCCTATGGGATGATAGCTCGTGCAATATACGTTGAGTTGATTGAGCGCTAGGTTTGCTTGAGCACAACACATATTAGCTTAGAAACTCCTCCTCGGGGAAGTAGCTAAGAAATGGCTGCTCGGATGGCGTTTTCCTGTAAACAACTGTTAGAGCCTAAATGTGTAATGAAAATGTGCAATATTTAGTTCATGAATTAAAGTCAAATATCGCGAGATTAAAGCGACAAAAGTGCGCAAACGTAGTAAACTGTTGGTTTTGGGAGTGCAATTAATCCCAATATCACGACGACGACGTTATTATAATGTATGAAATGAAATTTCCTCTTTTTTCTTCCTATCCGAGTTTAAGTATCGCAAACTTTAATGACACTAATGTGACCATTACAGTTTACAACACTCCTCCTTGCGGCTATAGAGAAAGTCTAATTATGTGCATGTGCGAAGCCATATCTTTTCACTGATAAATGATTCTTGTCTTGTATGAGCGAAAACAAGATCTTGCAAGACATTACAGAAATACACTAGATTTATGGCTTTTTTTTATGTTTTAAAGGAGAAATTTATTCCTTGGGTGTATACGCTTCATTTCATTAGTTAATTTTTTATGACGTGCAATTTCGAGTAGGTAACCGAAACAATAATTTGATCGTTTTTCCAGTATTTTCCAGTCGAATTAATTTTTCTTCCAAACAGGAGGCTAACTTTCCACCTGGTTCGGCTGATGTGACCTTTAAAGACGTCTAGAAAACAATCCAGCCACTAAAAATTGATGGCTCGAAGGAAGCGCGGGGAAGCCATGAAATCTATTAAAACTGAAACCAAATAGAATAGAATCAATTGACTTGGCCCGGAATCAATGCGATGAATGTAATGTGACCTTAAAAATTTAATTTCGATCCTTGCTTTGCCAATATTTAATAAACTTTATTAAAAATTAAAATCCTTCGACGTTTCCGCTTCATTTCACCACGTTTTGCAACTATTTTTTATGGCCGAATTATTTTTGATCATTTGAAATCATTGCCGCCATATGCATAAAATTAATAACTAATAAAGCCAGACATTCCGGATCGCATCTAATTCAGCGTTTCCTCGCTTTAAAGAGAATGAAATCTAATTTAAATTGACATTTATTTTTTTTATTTTTTATCATTATTATTATTTATTTTTCAAAGTGCAGCGTAAAAAGCTTTAAGGTGACTTTTTATTATATTCTCTCCTTTTTATTCTCTTTCTTTCTTTCTTTTCGGCACGGCAGGTATGTACAAAGTTATGAAAAGAGAAAAGTCATCAGTCACAAAAGCATTCGACACACGCATACTTAATGAGATGAATTTTTTATTTTTTTATTTATTTTTTTTTTTTCTCAAAAAATGCAAAATGATTGAGAGACAGACGCCGACAAAATCAGAGTGAGGTAAAAAGACGGGAGTCTTTCAGCATTTCTTGTGGCGCCAGAGCAATTTTCACAAGAGAATATGTTTTTCAATTCATTGAAAGTATGACTGAACGAATACCAATGACAAGAGAAACATTGAACAAATTTCATTTATAAAGAATAGAAAAGAATAAAAGAAAGGATAAAAGGAAAAAAAATCACTTACTAAAAAATATTCAATTATTTTTGACACTTCCCACTAATGAAAAAAAAAATTAAATGTCACATTTATAATTCCTCCCAAATTAACTTCGGTTGTTTAAAATATATCACTCGAAAAAGTTATCGTCAACAACCCTTTAAACATAATACGCACGAACAACTTTATTCAAAGGAAAAATATAAAAACGGTTTTTTTATGACGAAACAAGTTCTTTCTGGAGATATTTCCTCCAAACTTTTATATTTTAATTCATAAAACAAAACCCAAATTGTCTCGTCCAACGTTTCGTCTGTTGTTGTGATGAACTTAAAGTGGATTTTCTCATTATGCAATTGAAGATTATGTTATATTTTTTTTAAAACTATGTAATTTAACATTGAAAGACAGTTATCTTTTTTTTTCTTCTAACTCACGGTAAACAACTTAAATCTTCATTACTTTATCTCATCACTACGTTCCATGACGTGCAGACAATAGTTTTTCTTTCAACCCAATCCCCCATCACCCCCCATGAGGAATTTTTTTTCTTAAAATCTAATTTGAGAAGACCTTTAGATATAAGAAAATAGTGTATAAAAACAAAACAATTACCCTATGGTATAGCAAGAGAGAGAAGAAGGAAGAAGCAGGGGGGAAAGAAATTGTTCTAACCTCATCACAATAACATTTAACAACGATGATGAGGTTATTTAAAATCCATGACCAGACAATTCAAACCTAGTTTAGGTTAAAATAAATTAATTTAAAGTATGATGGTATAAGAAAAATGAAAAATGAAAAAAGTAATTTCACCTCAACTTTAAATTCATCTTATTAAAGGTAATATTCTTCTTTTAAGATTCAGTGAAATGAATTTTATGAACCTGGTTTAATTAATCCCTCCTGAAAACCACTAGCACCGTCATAATGATGGCGTACACTTCCCTAAACATCTCTAAACAACCGCACAAAGGGGGAAACTTTTTCACCTTCTCGCGAGTCCTTTCACGTGAAATGTCAACAAGATTAAACTTTTTAGACCCTTCTGACCTTTGGTTTTCCCCACCAGTGCCCTCAGCCGATGAAAAGCTAAGATAGCAAAGGTCTCTCCGTTGTCTCTTTTCTTGCTATCGGTGGGTTTCCATGGTCGATGGCTGGTGTGGAATGCAATTTGATGGGTGGGAAACGGCAGGGATGAGGCGGCAGTTGCAGTCATCTTGACAAGGTAACTTGGTTGGAACAAGCAGCATTTTATGGGTGGCCCGTCGCGCGTGCACACATCTATCGAGTTTCCAGAGCGTTGAGGGAAGGAAGATGGTGTAGAATGGCTGTATGAGTACAGATTTGAACGGCTGCAGCAAATGACATGCGAAATTGGCTTCTTCCACAGATAAAAATGGTTCATCTACCAATGATAAAGCATTCTTCAGTGTGGTTCTTTTCCCTTCCCCCTTTTTTACTTATTTAGATGGATCCCAAGATCCAAACACCAAACGAGGAATTTTTTTCTTCTTCAAATCTCCTACTGTAATTGCCATAAAAGAAAATTTTCAATATTTTTTTCTTGTTTATTCGCACAAACGTAACGTGTGAAACCGAAACCTAGTTCACAAATCCTTCTCTCTCTTTTAAAAGAAAACTTAAGAGGTTTCTTTTCCCTCCATTCCATCCCTCCTCCCCTTGAGATACTGAACAAAAAAAGTAAAGGCATGTTTTGTAAGCTTGAAAAAATTTAACAAGAAAATACCACAGACAAGATTCCACCATGCAGGACATTCTTTGTGTTCCTTTTCCTCGAGTTCTCGCAGCTGGGCCTTATATACCATCTAGATAAGTGAAACCGTGAATTATACTTATCTAGATAATTGAAGTCATATAAAAGCAATGCAAGAAAAACTTTTTGCTTTCTTTTCCTCGAGTTGAGAGTTTTGTGGTGGACTCGCTGAGCAATTAAACGACTAAGACCTGATTCAGTGATTCCCTTAAAATTCCTATTGCTCCCATCAGACCATCAGATTCCTATAAAAAATGTAAAAGTAATTTCACTACACAACGTTGGGTTGGGTGGGTGGCTTACCCTGGAGCAGCCAAGCAAAAGAATTTCCTAAAATCCACTTGATCAGCTATTCAAATCGGTTCGATAACATACCAACGTACAAGAAAGGGGAAAGCTGAGAGGGGAGGGTTAAAGTGATATCCAGTGTCTTTTGGATTGACATTCTTTACCAATCGAGCGATCAGATCGTTGTTTTCCCAGTTTTTGACACTTCTTGGCAAGTCTCTCATTTTTGCAATTACGAAGTTTATATCGTCGAATGACAAATCGTGAGATTTTTCATTCTAAAATATTTATTTTTGCTTTTCAATTTAAAGGAAAACAACTTTAAATTTCTTTTTACGCGAAGATTCGAGTCCATAAATACTTTATGCCGTATCTTATGGTACTTCAAAGGTGCAGACATGGTTTCTCCAGAAAAAATGTAAATAATTTACGTTCAATTCCAAAACAAGGCCATCTTTAAATTTCAAAGCAAACAAAAAATCAAAACAGAACGTTAAAATAAATAAAAAGAGAGAAAAGAACAGAGAGAAAAATAGTTTAGTCATGTAACTCTTAAATCGTAACAAAATGAACTTTCGGCCATTCTCTTATTACCCCAATTTGTTCTTTGCTTAATTGAGCATGGAGACAAAAGCAAGTGAATCCTGTCGCCGATTTATGACTTTGGCAACGTTCGGAGAGAAAGAAAAGGCTCATGCTTTTAAATCTGTGCACTACGGAGCAAGTGGCCTTACAACTCAATTGAGAAGGCACTTAATTTGAGAAGAAGATATGGCCACTAGAAATTCTTCTAAGATACTTAATTTCTGCATGTTTCCTCACTTCTTCTCATTAAAGCATAAAGCGTCATATACAGAACTTATCGATCTGTATTCAATTAACTTCACACTATTTTATAAAGACAAAAAAAAATTAGTTAGATATTCCCGAATCGATTAATCAAGCGCCTAAATTAATTTAGCGAAAACATGTCCCTCTAAGTATATGTTAAAATTCAAGCCAACTTTAAAACTGTTGGTTGAAATGTATAATGATTAATGACCAAAATTTGTAAACATATATTACAATTATGTGCTGCACACCTAAAATTAGTTGGAATAGATACAAACACATGCCATAAATTAGAATGCAGAGTTTATTCAAAATGTAGATAACTTCAAAGTGTGTAAATGAGAGAAGGGGAGAGAAAGAGTGAGAGAAGAAAAAACAGGAGTGTTACTTTAAAGCGGAGTAACTTTTAACGTTTCGAGCATTTACAGTAAAAAGGATCAATTCTGTTGAAGATCAAGCCACGCAGCTGTGTGGCAAGAAAAACAAGAGAGGGGAAAAAACAAGCCTTGCCTCTACGTGTACCATAGATTAAAGAGGATTTTAGTTGTGTGCACCAACATTTGAAACGAGTCGAGTGAAGCGACCTCTTGTAGCTTGTGACCCTATAAAGGTAGTGTTGAATTGGCTGTTGCTTGTTGTTACCTGCGGTCTCCTAATTGATATTGACAAGCCAACTCAGTCGATATTATAGATAAAACTGGATAGAAAGTTTTTATTTAAAGTCATATGTAGTAAAAAAGAAGGAAAATGGAAATTTTAAGTGTGATAAATAAGGAGAGGATAGTTATTTAAATAATTTTTTTTTCTTGCAGTAAAACACTGAAATAAGTACAGAAGTACGGTAGACCCTATTTAGATGGTTTTTATTTTAAATATAAATAAATATTTTGGATGTTAGTAAATATTTGGCCTTTTTTGTCCATAAACATATTTCAGGGTTTCTGGACCTCCGATATCTAATTTTAACTAAATTTCCATGAATAAAAGTAGTGTCTGATGGAAATACATGTGCAAGATCAAACATATTTTAGCAGGAGATAAAAATAAATCATTAGACGAATTAAACCTAGCAAAAGTTGCATCCTTCACTTTTGCCCCTATCACATCCTGTGACTCGGAACGTAGTTTTTCACAGCATAAATCTTTACTAAGGCCTAATAGGACTGACGTTACATGTAAAAACTTATTAAAAAAGTATATTATATCAAATTATTTGAAATTGGGTAACGTAAATTTACAAAATATAAATAAATATTTCAGTAAATAACTACCCGCTCCCTAGTGATAACACAGTGAGTTTTACGAATTTTGTAATACACGAGAACCGAGAACGTAAAACCGAAATGACAACGGTAATTAACGGAACATTTTATGTATTTTAATAAATGCGGGAGAATTCTTTTCCCATTTCACGATTGCAAATCTCCAAAGTTATTCGATGCATTTCCACGCAGTAATTAAATGTGTTTTTCTTATTTCCTCTGCCAATTTGAAGGAATAATTACTCGGGTTTCTATTATTTATTTTTTCCTTCCGTATAAAATCAGTATTCGAAAAAAAAAAACAAGAAAAGAAGAGAAAGAAAGAGACAAAATAAAAAAATAGGGAAAAAGAATTCTCATTTTGTTAAGACCAAGAATTTGTTTGGTTGAGCAACCATAAAATTTTACAGTTTAGAATAATAAAAAGGTCTCATCGTCTTGATTTCTTTTTCTATTTCTTCTTGCTTTCCTCTTCGCTCTTGAAAAGGAATGTTACAGTTGGAGTTGGAGACAAACTGGGGACAGTTTGCACTGCACTCAATATCTTCTAGGGTACGCACGACCTCACTCTGACCTCACTCTATTTCTCACTTGGTTGCTCACGTCTGTCCATTCTACACTGATCAGCATAGACCCCTTTTTCCCTTTAAAAGTTTGCAAATCATTTAAAAACTTTTTTTTTCTACAAAACGGTATAAATTAAACCCAGTTTCACCGAACGGAATGCAAAAAAAAAATTGTATTCTATACAAACAGCAATAAAACAGCAATTTTACGAGGTCGAGAGGCAAACATTCCCTTTACATCACGTTTAATAACTGGAATAAAAATAGGTTATCGAAAAAATATGCTGACACAAACGTAGAAAAACAGAAACTTCTTTCAAAGGTGTTTATATTTACGTGCGAAAATATTATTCGATGCTCGTGAATGAGCGGAGGCAGCTCATTTGAATTATTACTTCTTTTACAAGTTCTCGAAAGTAGAGTTTCTTTATACAAAGTCACTCTTCGCATTAAGCCGCACAAAAGCGTGCATAGTGCACATAAATTCCGGCTCAAAGAACTTATTCACTGGTCAAAAACAGCTGGCAGGAATTCAGTAAAAACCAAAAACACATTTATCCATTAATCTTTAAACGGGGTTACAACAGAAAATAACACCTAAAGGCAAAGTGATTTGGGCAACAAGATAAGCCTATTGCTTCCTTTACTTTATCCGTCCACATAGTTTATGTCAAGAGGCGCTTACGATACACATAACAAACGTAGAGGGAGTTCATGTTGATAGCCAATTAATGTCAAGCCCTTACGAACACGTTAAAGAGGTCAATTCACCCAATACAATCACGTTATTGTAAATCGGATTTTACCAAATTTCCCAATTTTCTGTAATCACATTAAAATTCCGTCGATGCGTTTCGAATTATGAATTATACAAAATATCCTTGTTTTTTTTAAAGGAAATACTCTTTTCCACATTAAAAACTAATGTTTCTGCAATGATATCTGGTGCAACGTTGATACAAGTAATAGGATAATTTTATTTAGTCAAGCTCCGTAGCGAAGCCCAGGGGCAGCAGTTATACTGGTGAAAAACAAACATTTTTCCGACTAATAGCTGTCACTTTAAATTACGGGCACAAGCTAAATTTCTGAGGAAAGACATTTTAAATACCTTTATTTAAGATTCAAGACGGTAATGCGCTCAACCTTTTCTCCCCCATAGCATGTAAAATACCAATTTTTCCAAAATCAACGCGGAACATTAAGAGAATTTTAAATATAATAAACTTCAACAACAACGTGCAAATAAACAGACGATATTGACAAAATTTTAAAATTTTAATTACAAAGTGCACGAATTATATGTTTAATGCCAGTTCAAACAACGAAGTCGACACGAACCGGTGGTCTTGAGGTCGTGAAGTCACGGTAGTGCATCACCGCAGTTGTTAGACATTTATTCTTTTTAGTTAACGATAAATTATACGTGATGACCCGATGCCCTTTTTTTCTCCCCTACTACTATTTACAGGTTGATTAAACATTCTTCTAATATTGCAATCTTAACCTCATTCGATTCTATTAAAAGGGCTCAGCATCCAGTGAAGCTATTCTAACTAAATAAGACAATCAAAGTGCGCTTTTATTAGTCCAAATTATCTCGAGTGTTTTTTCTCTTCCCTTCCCTCCCATCCCATCGCATCCACCTCACACACACACACACTTTCCTATTTTTTAAGCTCGTTTTTCCTTTCGAGACAATTTGATTAAATTGATTTTGTACTTTTTAATTTCCTCCTAACCAACACTGCGGCTTTATTTATTTTCCCTCGGTTTTTTTAATTTAGAAAAAGAGAGAGCGAAAGAAAGAAAAAAAAGTGATTTTGGATAAATTTTAAGTCCATATATAGTAAAAATGGAATTTTTGTCAACACGGCATTAATTTACCTTAGGCTGTTAACATGAAGATTGCAGTGTGCTGTAACGAAAATAAAAGAGAGTTATGTTTCAATTATTCATCTTGCTAAATTGGAAGACGAGGTGGTGCGATATGGCAACTGAAATTACCGAGCAAAAGCAAATTCCGACAGATTAGACGAGTGATGAAAATGATGCCGGGGTCCCCAACTTGGTCAGTGACCTCTCGCTACATGATGATGATAATGAAGCGTCGACGACAACGACAATGCAAAGCACCACGAGGAAAAATGCACAGCCGACACCCAATAAACCGAGCGAGTGCAAAGACAAATCAGTCGAGCCCAGTGCACTTAAAGAAATTAGCTTCGCTGACAATAGTGTCACACATGGGACCGTTATTAAAAACCATAAATTGTGCTCACGGTTCATTCGTGACCCCGTTTGTGCCGGAATACGCTACTGCATCGCATCACCTGATCGATCTTATTACTGTCCAAGTACATAACGTACAAGCAGCTTTGGATAAGATGTGCTCAAGGCACTCGGGAGACAGTCAAGAGAGGAATTACCACTAGAAATGTCAGTTGCCTTGGTAATGTTGACTCAACCTATAGAAAAGTCACAGTCCTCATGTCAAATTGAGGTTGGCAGCCTTATACATTAGTCAAGCTGTTGTTGTCATGGCCCACTATGCATTCTTCCATTCTACTTTTTTTTTCTATTCCCTCTCTCTCTCTTCAACAGATTTGGTTAAGGAATTCAATAGTTTGAATTCTTTCTATGGAATGATTGCTATTTATTTTATTAGCATCGTTTCTCGATTTAAATTAAGATGGGAAAAACTTTCTGAATTTTCATTCCTTCTGGCTGTTTATTATTTTTTTAAAAATTTTCAAAAATTGACTCCAACTTCTTCAAACAGTTCAGGGGAGATGAGGGGGCGAGGGAACGGAAGAACGTACAAGTTTTTTTTTTTTTTTAAGAGTGAAAAGCAAAGTGTGTTTTTTTTGCCAAAGATTTTCTATTATTTGACAAGCAATTACCAGAGGTCGAAAAGCGCGCTCAAGAAACGTTAATGAAGCAACTGCATATGAAGAAATTGCTTTTCTTTTTTTTCCTTTTACACGTGAATATTTATCACTTTTTTTTGAAAGAGATCGATGAATTTTTTTTTTGTTTCTTTTATTTCATTCACAAGTCGCTTCCAATTTTAGAACGCCCTTTACTTCTATTTACACAATAATTTTATTTTTATTGGTCGAATGCTGACGTTAACATTTGTTTTTTCTTGTTGACAGGGATTCGGAACCACTTGAAAATACAATAATATTGACTCTTCTAGAGCTACATTTCTCAAAATTTTGATATAAATTCGATTTACAAAGAAAAATAGAGAGCGTTTGATTCGCTGTGATTCAAAGCCTTATTTGTTTCTGGTTTTATGCCTGAGGAAAATTCGATTTTAATTGTAAAAAACTGAATATTTTCAACCTGGTGAAGTTTTCAATAACAAACATCAAAATTCAAAACAGGAAATAATTATAATTTTTTAAAGAAAAATATTACTTCTATTTTCAACGATTTAGTTGAAATATTTTTTTCCCTTCCTTTTTTTTTTTTGCAGCTTGGTAAATTATCATATAACCGTGGTGAAAAGTGAAATGTTCTGCAGGGCAAGTCGGAGAATTGATAAGGGGCGAGATTGCCAATGTTAAAACTGAACGTTTGAACCGCACCAGAATTTACTCTTTTGGCTTTTCAACTTAAATCAAAATTATTGCATCAAAATCGGAGAATTTCGAGAACTTATCTGCAATGCACGAGCAAAACAATTCGAGTCTTGAAATTAAATCGGCAAATTTCTTTTTTCTTACTTTCCTATTTTGTAATGTTGACATTTGTAGCGATAAAACTTTGAAGAAGAATGTATGGTTTTATTTTATTACACACTAATAACCGCTAAAACAACCCAAAAACTAAAACATTAAACTTTACAACATAAAAAATATTATTTGTTTTTCTAGAAATTTAGACGTCTTCCCCCAAACGAGCAATTAAGCCCAGTTTAATGTTAAAAAACAGCAATTAAGCTGTTTTTATGCAAAAAGAGATAAATACTGGCCTTTAGGGTCACGATTAGTTATAGCCTTAGCGTGCAATTGATCAGGCAAGTATATATACAGAAGGTTAAAAAGTCTAGTTCTTTCCAAATATTTTCCAAACTAACACAGACAAACAAAAGAGTGTTTTCACAAAAAGGGTGTTATTATAGGTTATATTTATAGGTTACAATTGTCTTGGCCCTAAATTTTCAATTAGTGCATAAAAGTAGCTTGTTTTAACACTTATTAATTGTTTTTAGTACTTACATATAACTAATTAAATCAGTTCAGAATGCCCAGAATTGGTGCTAAACAATGGGACTGAGTGGGACAGCAAGGTGGCCGTCATTTGCAAAGGGGTGGAGCCTATTTTAACTAAGTTAACATTCATTTGAAAGTCAGAATTTACATAAAGGAAAACCTCCATGTACAAATATTGATAGCCCTTTATTGTTATACATAGAAAATCTAGGATTATGATCTTACAAAGCGAGCAATACAGATTATAACTGTTACTTTATAACTATAACTATAAATTTGTAAGGACCTCTATGTGCAAACTCAATAAAATCTGTTTGATTGAGCTTATAGGAAAGGGTGTAGGCCCAATCACCAATGACACAGTCTAATTTGACCTGTGACCTCAATTTCGAGGTCAAACACTTTCTATCTTTAAACTTAAAGCTAGGTTCACACACCATTCACACACATTTCTGTTGTACGCAACTGCAGAAACAAGTTGCATTGTGAGAAAAAATGCTTCTGTTCCCATACGCAAGGTTCTTCTGTTCACGTTTCTGTTGGTAACAAGCGAGCTTGATGATGGCGGTTTCTGTTCGCAACAACAGCTGCGTAAAGTCAATCAGGTACTCAGAAGATGTCACATGACATGAGCTACATTTGTCCTGCCTTTTCATTGGCTACAGCTTGATCCAGAAACATTCTGCTGCTTCAGCTGTGTAGATGCAGTGTGAACAAAACTTGCACAAACAGAAATGTCTGTGTGAATGGTGTGTGAACCTAGCTTTAATCCGATAGAATAGAGAAAAATTTCCAAACTTCGGGCCCTTTATTCAACTACGAATGCAATTGAGCCCTAAATAAGGTACAAATTTGAGTGAATCGTTAGATTGGGCCTACCCCCTTTTTCTATGAGCTCAATCAAACAAATTTTGTGTTAGTATGGAATATTTGGGAAGAAATCTGACTTTTTAACCACCCTGTTATACAGAACTTCACAACAAATAAATTCAGATTTGCTGAAGATTCGTCGAAACAGCCATCCCTTCCGTTCTCATTACATTTTCACATTTCGCATGTTATTTTATACGTAACAGTAGATGACTCGCCGCCTCGCGTTATCAATGATCCATGTCAATTTTAAATATTCACACAATCCGTTGCTTTATTAAAGTAAGCAAACTCCGATTCCACGCGCAATATTCCCTGGGAATTTTAATTACTTTAATTTACAGAATAGAAAATCTCCACAACGGAATAATTCCAAAACCATAAACCACCACAAACAAACCCCCAAAAAAAGCAAAAAAAAACTGCATTTCCTGTTTACAAACAAAAAAGAAAAAGAAATCGAGTTCCCTATAGTTAAATATTGATTTACTAATCTTTCTACAATTCATCCAATATTCCCTGACTTTTTGTTTTCAATTCATTCGAGCAAAATGGAAAAAGAATCAAGTCTTTTATGATTGACATATTATCATCATTTTTGCAGCATCTCATTTGCATAGCCTCTTTTTCTATTGTCTCCTTTTGTCCTTTACTACACAAAAAAAACTAGCACTTTATTTTTTTATTTTAAAAAAAATCCCTTTTCCCTCAATTGACAAAGACATTGCAGTCACTATAAATAGTTCTAATATGATAGCAATATAGCCGGTCGCATCTGCTGCGTAAAGAATGCATTATCTTATTTTAGGTTTGGGTTTTAATGGAAATCTGGAAATCTTTTTTTTTTCCTATCTCTTTTTTTATAACTTTGAAAAATCGATAAAACGAACATGTTCAGCTGCATATTTTACAATAGCGCGAAAGAGATGATTACCAGTGGAAGATGATGCCAATAGCATTAAGGGACAGCTGGGGAAACTTGAGTAAAACAAGTATCAACTTAATGCATTCCGTAATAACTGAATTAAAACCCTCTCTTCAACTTTTATGCTCATAATTTTTAATTCTCTTTAATAGACAAGTCAGACCAGCGCCGTCATCGTCCTGCGAAATCCCAAAAAGCTTCTCCCTGTTTTCCAATTTGTGTAATCCATTAATTATACATTTTCTCCCCCATTTTTCTCTTTTCTTTTTTCTAAAACTGTAAATTAGATTCCCGCGATAAGAAAAGGTAAATGCAATTTATTTACATCTTGCAAAGTTGTTTTTACACTCTTTCACAGATAGTTAATTTTTGCAAAGCTTGCCTCCGAGGGCAAGTAAACTTATCCATCAACTCCGCAGGCCACGCTCTAAACAGTTTGGTTTCGCAAGCCAAAAGATCCTATTAATCTTTCTTTTGGGAATTTAAAGTTCCGTGCCTGATGTTGTCCAAAATCGTTACCTCCAACACAACCTTCGGTCCTAGGCAATCTCACCTGAGATTGGCTGTAAACAACAAGCTTTTCGTATACGTGGGTCTTTACAAACTTGGCTAACTCAATTCTTCCTTGTAAGCCTGTGGAGATGTGAAACTTGGACTATTGGGTTTTACTTAAAATACTCGCGGAAATGAATTTAAAGTTTCTTCCTTTTTCAATTATACAGAAATATAATTACACGGACGAGTGATTAAAATGTTGTATCGAGTTTTTCGGATTAAATAATAGATTGGATTGGATTGGAACAAATAAATTATGAATCGATAATAATTCGCAGCGGAAGTCAAGTGATGTAACGAGATCGATTGCAGTCAATCGGGTCAAATAATCTTTCAAACTCCATTTGTATAAACAAAACTCGAGATAAATAAATAACGCATTTTGCAAACCAGCTGTAAAAGACGATAATACGCCTAAGTTAAATTTTAAAACCTTTTAAAGGGAGGTAACAGCTGTTGCCTGGGTGCTGAAAGGTGTGAGTTTGATCCGATGATGCCATACACATCATAAAGACGTATTATGCTTCCGCGCCTTCTGCAAAAACACTTAAAACTCCAAGAATACTCTCAGTCATGTGTTTAACACTTTTTCCAAAATGTTTACGTATTGCAGAGTATTATAGTGCAACGGATACGGTAATCCGTACATGTCTACAGACTGAAAATCTAGATTCCGTCTCACTAATTTACTTTTCTGCACTGCAGTGAAGCGCCCCTTTATGCTAAAAGTCCAATTTTAAATACAGAATTTTGCTTTTAACTTTTACAAAGTTAAAAAGAAAAAGGAAAAAACTACATTCTTTTTCTTTGATTTATTTTACATAAGAAAAAAAAAATACTTCCGTAAAATAAAACCCAACAGGAGGCAGAGATCTGAGCCACCCTTAGTTCTCCACAGACGCGTTTTCCGCTCGTGTTACCCATTTCCTGTCAAAGAGTAATAATATATAGGAAGGAAAAGTCGAGCTTACTAAACACAGTCATTTAAGGGAATATGCGCTAAATGTAGAATAAAAGTTTCAAAAAATAAATAATTGTAAATAAATTAACAAAACAAGAATTGCACAAACAAAATTCAACTCCCGAGGATATTTACACTTAAATTTGGATCTGGTTTTATTTATGTATACATTTTA
This sequence comes from Geophilus flavus, assembly GCA_034695885.1. Taxonomy (NCBI): domain Eukaryota; kingdom Metazoa; phylum Arthropoda; class Chilopoda; order Geophilomorpha; family Geophilidae; genus Geophilus; species Geophilus flavus. The sequence goes on from JAQFZO010000024.1 coordinate 35,566, forward strand.
CATCTATTCCTTTGATTCTACTCATCTCAGTACAGTAGAAACGGTAAAACTCCCTGAAATTGCACTCGGAACCTCCAAGGCATTCCATGTAGTAATATCGAAAGTGTGTTCTCACCGTAATTAACCAAGCCCTACCAATTTTTGCAGCAATTTTTCTAATTTTCTGCCATACGCCATCCACAAATTACAGCGACATCACCCGAATACTAATCAGAAACTACCGAAATCCCGGTCTACTTAACGAGCTTTTATTAATTCAAAACAAAATTGATGATTAACTCTTTCCTTCGGCTTCCAATCCAAAGACTTCATTTCTCAAATGCTCTAGAAACTTCACGTTCGGACTTTTTATTTTTTTTAAAAAAAAATCGTCGTGGCTAATTATACGCAAAGGAAAAGCGTCAATCGATATTTCCGATAAGGTTTATTGCGCAGGTTATGTTTGCTGTATCGTAATTTTATTTAATTATACAATTATTCGAACGATGCAGACAGACGAGCCACTCTCAGAATGCATGCGCTAAAGACATACATATAAATATTTAAACAGGTTAGGCAATGAGAGTTATTTGCTTAATGGTATCATTTGATCAATTTTAGACAGCTGGTAATTGTAATTATAGTGATCCAAGGTCATCCGCCCCTTTGATTTGTGTGTGCCGCATGCAGCGTGCACTTCATTAACAGTTAATGCAAACAAGATTATGTTGAGGAAATTAGTGAGTTATTAACAAGCAACCTGACCGCTCGCTTGGGTCTAGATCCCCGATTAGTACATAAGTAGAACGCGATTTAATGAGACAAGAATGGAAACAATTCTCTATGGACTGGAAATGTTGTCTCAGTTTGCTCTAAACCTATATTTCTAGTAGTGTATAACATCCCAGACTTTAAAGCAGCCTAAACAACTCAAAAGTTTTGCATAAATTATAAATTGTAACATACTTTCATCATCACAAGCGTTGAAAGTAAAGAAAAAAAATTTTCTAGTTTTAAATTTGTTTGAATTTAAATGTTTCACGTGCACGTCGGCATGCAGAAATTCATAAATAAAAGATAAATAAATAAAAGTGTCAGAAGAAAAAGTTGTTTCGATTTAATCTAAAACCTAAACCTCAGAGTTATCAATCTTTGACTCGTATATATCGATTTTTGACTCATTTACATCGAATCGTTTCCGTTTTTTTCCTCTTTCCCACTTTAAAGCTGGTCAACAATCAATAAACGTGTCGGAATGAATTGAATACAATTTTCAATTGTGATGTTTTTCAATTTAACGTCAAACGAGCGTGATGATGAAAGTATTCAGTCAAAATTCAGAAACAACCGACGGAAATCCGACCTAACGGATTCATCCAACCACAACGACATCAAAAACAAATAACTCAATAAAACTTCAATCGGCAATGCATTAATCCAAACCGAGAATATCGCCACCAGAGGTGCAATGATAGACCACAGCACAGCACAGTGGGGGCGCTGCTTTAAACATGAATTTCTTGGTGTCATGTCCAGCCCAGATGCCTGGATCACTCCCTGGGCTATCATCCGTGACTCGATGCTTTTAAAATTGCTGGATTTACAGAATTTCTCACTTCACTTCAGCATCGCATTAATTCGTAAACTTGAATCTGGCGGTCGGTTCGGTTCAGCAACTCGCAGAAGAGAATAACCCTGGATCGCCATAAAACATGGATGTGGTTTTTAGGCTTGACCATTGAGGTATCTCTGTTGATTCTACATGAAGAACTTGCGGTAACCGACCGGCGCCCAGAATCATGGCTTCTCGGTCGCACGGCAGGTGTTACGTTACGTAACTGTAAAGCAATCAGGGGCTGGCTGACCCTTTCCGCAGGTGACTGCGTCATTTCTCTTTCTGACGCCAGGTAATGAGATAATACCCGAGCAACAGCCTGCGTTCATCGAGACGTCGACGTCGACGCATGTGCGCGGCGACCCGAGTTCGATGTTTCTCCCAAATTTGGAATATTTCCGCTTAGTGAAATCGTAAAATCCCAGGTAGTTCCATTCCGATTCTAACATCTGGGAGACTTTTGGGGTCACCCCCCGAAAAAAAAAAAATTTTGTTTCGTCTGTTGCTTTTATTGCAGTCGGATGTTAGAAGGATATTACTTTATAGCTGTCTCTGCACCATAAAGCACCATTTATCTCTATTGCCTTTTCCCTCATTCGCCACAAGAGCCAAGACAACCGAACTGAGTACAAAGTGCAGATTACGCAGTTAATGCGTTGATCAATTACAATATTGCGCCAAATTTTGAATATCCGAGACACCGAGTGGCTCAAACTTCAGGGGAAAATTATATCATGGATTTTGTTATATAATCCGAGACTTTGACCTGTCTACTCTACTTTAAAAATATTCATCTCTCTTTAAAATGTAATAAATATTTACTACACTGTCGTACAACATTGATTTTTCTTTCATGGCGGAACGTTGCTTAAATGGCCGAATCAATGCAAAAATACTAAGCAGCAAATTTCGCAGTCCGGTATATATATTACAATGGCTATTTTTCGACTCGAGTCACTTCTGCACGATGCCTGATATATTTATAAACATGATCGCCTTAATAAATCAATCTGGATGAATTGTTGTATGAGAATTCAGTCCACGAAACTGATTCCGGATCGAGTGTATATACTGAAGGGGTACGAACAAACCGTAGATTAAAACGGTAAAATTAAAAATTAAATTCCGCCATTTGCAAGAGGATGTAAACACGTTGTAAATGCATGAAATTAAAACATCTCCTCGCCAAAGGAAAGTGCAAGCATATGTTTTATGGAACACAACCGAGACTTTTCAAACTGAATTCATTAATATATCATTTTATATATAGCTTTTGGTAAAACTTTTCCCTTTTGTCGACTTTGTTACACTAGAATAAATAATTCATCTATAAACCTAAAGAAATCATGTCATTAAAAACGATTTCGTTTCTAACAAAATTTCCAGTCGTCGTTTAAAGTTACTTCACGCTAGACTTGCTTTTATCAATCGATAATTAAAACTGTGAAAAGAGTTGCAAGCAAACTGTTTATAGGTATAGCACGGAAATAATTATCGGACTATTTCGATGAATTACCACTGCTTGCTACTGCAATTGAAAGTTATCTATTGATGTTAAAGAATGATTCATGCCTCAAAGCTCTTATTATACTCCAGCAATTTGTAATCGGAAATGCACAGCTGCGACTGTAGCACTTCAAGTAAAATATTTGCTATTTTATCTTGGCTTAACACCGGAAACATTTTCAATAAATAATAAAAAAAAATAAAGCAAGAAAAATAAGTGGACTATCAACTACACTGGATTATTCGATTTCGGGGCAGTTAATAACAATTTTTTTTTTTTTTAAGTTTACAAACTTACTACTGAATGTTGTCTAGTTTAATAAATTTGTCGGACTTTGCAGCTCTCGGAGGATTACTTGATTAATTCCTTACACCAACAAATCCTATAAAAAATACACTTATTAAAAAAAAATCCATTTCTTCCTCTCCATTTCTGCGGTCATTTATCCAAACCACACGAGGCAGTGAATCAAGCTTCACTTTGCCTCTTGATGTTGTGTTGACCATCTGATAAACTCGTGACCATCCATCTACGCAAATAAACGCGATTGGATATAGTTGGTCTATAATGGAAAAGATAAGGAGCGGTAGTGGCCAGCAGCTGGAATGCCCAAAGGATACTAAAATGATGAAATGTTGTCTTGTACGCTCTCTTCTGCTATTGGTTTCCTCTTGAACACGAGGGAGTTTTGCCCTTTTTTTTCTCTCTCTCTCTCTCTCTTCGTCTCTCTTTTCTCTCCACTTCTTCTCATTGCTACATTCTCTCTCTGGCCCAGAATTAATTATTGGTGTCCAAGGAATTGTGTAAGTGAGGTTGGAAATAGAGGCTATTGTGTAAACCACAACTCTTACTGTCAGCCATTTGTCAAGTGTTTCAGGCCCGAGTTCTGGATGAATGGAAATGCTATGGATTACACATTAGGTTTAATCGTCTTTTCATGCTACAAATCAATTTTTAAACCTGTAATTCCCTCATTTTTATTCATGGTCTTGTTGGTTATCATTTAAAATCTCGTTGCGTAATCTGGTCGTTACATCGTCGTCGTTCACATGTTTATTGGTGGTTGAAATACACGTTTTGCATTTTTCCTAATAATTTAAAACGGTATGACCATAACATTGGTTATCTCCGACCACAATTTCAATTTCTCTACAGTACAAAGATGTCTGTGGATGCAAAAATTGCAATTTGTTAACGAGGCTTTTGCAGATGAAAATAACTCACAATATGAAGCAAATAATTCAATTAACGGGCACTCTGATTACTGCCATTAGGCACAGACTAAAACCCCCCTTCCTCCTGTGAAATAAATGCACTAAATTCCTTAAAGTTATACTGACTGGCCATCCTCAGTGGACAAACAAAAGAAAAATTTTACAAATTGAAAATCGAATCTGATCTAATGGCGCGACACGATAGTTAACCTCGAAATTAATTTCAAAATTTAAAAAAAGAGTAAAATGTAAAGTCATCACCTCCAAATTTGCATAATTCTCGAATATACAGGTGTCAACTCTCGACCTTCTCACCTCGATCTCATCTTAATGACAATTTTAGGTGAAAAATCTTGTAAATTCCGTACATCCCAGCTTTAATATAAAATATCCTCAGTCATTATAATGAATTTTTCAGCCAAGATTTGCAGTGTAAGGCCCAGAGAGTCAAACTGATAACGCTTTTATGACTGATGACAACGGGTATTGATAAAATTCTATTTATTATTATTTTTAAAAAGTGTGTGTCTTCATTTTTTTTCTTCGATGAAAGAGGAAAAAAAATCAGAATTTTTATCAATAAAGTATGCATGCATTCTTGTTAGTTAAAAGAAAGCAAATGCAATTCAAAAATAGCCTCATTTACGCCGCTTCTCGAGAGGACTGCAAATATTCAGATTAAGCGCGGCTGCACTTCTCACAACATTCCGAAATAAAGAGGGGAAAATGGACGGTAGCCAATTTTCTGTCTCGCACATATGAAAAGCACAGCGTTGATAAGCTTCCACTCACCTGAACACACATAAATCGGGTATGGAACAAAGCATATCAATATGCCCCATCAAGAAATTCATCTGCAGCAGCAACATCAAAGAGCTTGACATGAATATCAAGATATGACACAAAAGTCTTATCGACATTTTTCACTGCATCAAAGTTATTAGATGCTTTTATGTGTATTAGGTATTCTCTTTCAGCCACCGGACCGATCCGGTGTTGACTGAAACAGACAGATTATGTCGACACCTGCCAACAAACCGAGGTTACAGCGGTCAGTTGAATTGCAAAGATTTTGTCTCGTCCTGCCATGCATCCAGCACCGCATATTCGGATTCTTAATTCAATTTATTCTAACGTTGCTTTCACTTTTCGTTATTGGATAATTCCAGACTCGACGAGTCTAATTTGTTTATTTTCCAGATTTCGAAATTCGAGGGGAAAAAGCCTCTTCTTTGTATCGGTTATTGATTTTCATTCCTCGACTTAAGACAATGTTCAGGTCGTTGCTCTTTTGCTTACAGTACAATGAATAGAAAAGAAAAGAATAGATGGAAAAACCCAAACCTCAATGTTTTCACACATTTACGGATACCAAATTGGGTAGCAGAGTGAATCGTTTGTGTGTTACACCATTTGAGTAAGTGCATTTCCTGTTAGAAGTGACCGACGACAAGAGTAATCTCCATTAAGGGACCGTAAGAAGAGTGAGTGTGAAACACACAATTTAGTCGACTGTGAGAGCACACAAAAGGAGAACAAAGGCAAAGAAAAAATATATTTTTTCCCTTCAGATAATCAAGAAGAATGATCTTTCTCTCGACCTATTCGTATATCTCGACATGCAGGCAGAGTGGTGTGAAAAACTTGGCAAATAGTTCTTTTGAACGTAGTGTGCAGAAAGAAAGAAGAAAAAAAACCCAAAAGAAAAAAAAAACTCCTGTTGGTTTTCGTTGTTCTTGCAAAGTCCAGTGGAATAAGGTAAAAGGTCTACAATATTTCACTGCCCACATAAATTTGCTACGTCATGCGCGCCGAGACCAGCCAAAAAAGTAAATCAGAAGTAACGGCAGACGAAAAAACTCACTCATTCTTTTTTCTTCTTTCTAACCAATGCCACAAACAGCCGATAGGAAAATAGCAATCTTTAAAATTATGTTATTAGAAGAAGAGGAAGAAACAGAGTGTGTAATTTCACACACACGTGCATCCGTTAAATGAAGTGAGAACAATAACAACATCCATTCGATTTGTGTATATGTGGTCATAATACTCTGTTTTCATTTGACCAATTGCATTTCCTCTCTGCACTCGACGTTCTATGGCCATTTACTTTTATATTTTTTTTATTTTTTGTGTTTTAAGAATCATTACAACAACAAAAAAATAAAAATAAAAAAGGGAGGGTAATAAATTTCTGGAAACAAATCATCAAATGGATGAGGTCACATTACTCTGGGGCTCCGTGTGGAATTCCCTCCAAGATGAAGCAGTAAAGTAGTATTTTAAATGAAGATAAATGGAAGCAATACGCCAAGAGAGTTAATCCTTTTCGTTTGATTTCTCGCTTCCGTTTCGCGCCTTTTATTTGCAGTTCCGAGTGTGTGACTTAGGTGAAATTTGTTTGCCATTTGCTACCTGACTTTTTTTTAATAGATCAAAGACGGTTGATATCTGCCTCAACGATCACATTGTGTGAAATAGGGCATGTATAATCGTCTTTAATGAGTTCCAATCATCTAACCTAGTCGTTAGGTTTCCAAGATAGGTTCCGGTAAAAAAAAAAAAAATTTAACCGAGACATTAAGTGCACTAAATTTTAAACTGGAATTCAATTTTCCTTCTAACTTCACTTCTTCTTAAGCATTATTAATCCGAAAACCTATAACGGAGTTATTTCATCAAATATCTAAAGAACGTTTCCAATTTCAAAGCAGAATAATCAAGATTAGAAGTTTTAAAAAATTAACTCTTGAATTTCTACAGGGAATTGCAGTGAAGCTTCTACAGTACTTCAGGCGGAGCATTGTAAACAACTTGTGGTACCATTTTCTACTTTATCCAATGACACGAGAGCTTTACTTTAAATTTTCCTTGCAAACTATATACAGTAACTCTCTGGTTATATTTTTTTCCTCCAACTCTTTTAAAGCGGAACCATTCACGACTTTATGTAACAAAAGCCAACTCTCGCCATTATGACTTAAATATTTCAAGATATAAAAAAAAAATCTTTGTATGAGAATATTCGAAAACTGGCACCAGGTTTTTCTGAAATATTTAAGTGATAGTGAGAGAGAGAGTATAAAAGAGGGTGTTTATTATTTTCGTACCGTATGTATAAATAACTTTGAAAACATTTTCCTTGTCAGACTGGATACTCAGTTTATCCATGATTAATAAAGATAATCATTTTCTCCTTTTTTTTCCTTCTTTTAGTAACTCGGTAGTTTACTTGGGTATATATAAACATCTCTTATCTTGCATGTCATCGGAAATGAAATGCTACGTTGATATCGGAATATAATATTACCCCCTACAGCTGCTTATCAATAAATTAATTCTCCACCAGACAGAATTAATTGCGAGTCGACATTTTGACGAATAAAAAAAAAAAACGAAAAAGCTGGTAAATTGAATTTCTAATATTTAATGGAGATGGTTAAGAATGAGACGCGAAATTGATTGACGTCATTAAACGTCAGAAGCTCGAAAAAACTGGATGCTGTTAGTAACGAAGTTGTCATAAACTGCACGTTTTCATTTTTTTTTCACTCAAAATTTCTTGCACGACATTTTTTTTAAAAAAATGAGCATCGAAAATATGAACTAAAAAAAATCTGCTGGAGAAGAAGAAGCGTGACATACACGGTAGTAAAAAATGTTTACTGAAGAATGTAGCAAACTAAAGATAAAATCTTTCTCAATTAAATTGATTGATGCAGCAATAGGCAAGTGAAGCCATCACGGCGAGTGATTAAACTTGCACTTCACTCATCTGCCAATGTTGTCATTAACTTGCACTTTATACGCCTTCACTCTTCATTTTTCTAATACCACTGTGAGGCTGCTAGTACTATATTGCAGATCTGCACAAACAAAGCTCACAGCCATTTGTGTCACACTCACCAACCTAAGAACTATGAGTGTGGGCAATCAATACTCTTCTGGTTCTCTGTTTAAGTGAAGTTCCTTCCTTCACAGGGTTACACAGCCATTTAAAATTTTGAATTTCAAAATAAAATTGGAAAAAATAATCATTTAATCTATTTTGCCCCGTGAATTTCACTTTCTTCACATTATTAAATTTTTTTTTTCTAAAAAAATATCAAAATTACTAAGAAATCTTATGAATGTATAAAACATTAAAAAAAAATTGCTTAATTAAATGTTTACTAACTAATCAGACCTTTTAAACACTGGAGAGAGAAAAATAGATAAAAAGGAGAATAAGAAAAAGAAAAAAACAATTCCCCGAAATCAATTGTCATTTCAATTTGCTGCTCTATGGGTTGGGGGGGAAATGGCAGTGATGTTAATGTAGACAGAAACACTCCAACCGTTGGCTTTCTTCATTATCTACATTCTGCTTTTTATTCCACGGAAAAGCACAACTTGGGGCGAAAGCATCCATTTCCCAGCTTCCTTTCCAGCACAAACAACAATCAGCAGGAGACACAATGCACACTAACAAGGAACGCCAACACCTTGTGCTTTGGGCCTGGGTAAATAAATAATCAAACGGAATCAAATAGGGCGACAAGAAAACGCAGGTCAATGACATCGAGCGTTTGCTACGTTTGCAATGCCATTTTTTCCTAGTATAGTACTAGACGCATAGGTCCTTTTAGTGGAGCCAATAAAAATCAAATTTTCTTTTCGTGTATCCATAAAGGACCGACCCACCTGTAATGGCGTGGTCAATGTCTACCAATAAAAAGTTATGAACCCAATTTGTTTTATTTTTTTATTTTTATAGAGTTATGACACCGAAACTATCCCAAGTATTGCACATTGTGTTCCTACCACCGATTTCTATTGCCTTCTAGTTTTTTTTTCTTCTTTTATTTTTTTATTTTTCTTTATTTTTTTTCCCTTCCTCGGTCCTTTCTTCCATTCTTTGAAGTTCTACTACCGGCAGTTAGTTCCATGAGTTCCATCCTCCTCGTTTATATTGATTGTGCTGGAATAGCAGCAAAGACATACTCATTTACACAGTATGGGCGGAGAATTACAGCCGTTGTTACACTTCCAAATTGCTCAGCCTAGGGTCAGTCGATAATAATTTTCACATTAAAATCTCTGCAGGTTTCACCTGTCTTAGACCCTCGCAATTGTCGATGAACTCATAAAAAGTTCAGCGGTGAAGCCCCTTTCAAATCGCCTAGATTAATCAATGTTCTCATCCTATATTATATGGCTTAAATAAACATATACGGTACAGCAGATGATTTCGAAAATGAAATAAACTGAATTAACAGTTTAAACAAAAATAGAATATAAATCTATTAGAAAACGAATGGTATGGAGCTCACTTAGTTTATAACCCCTGTTATGCTCAATTAGATCGGTGGTCACATGACACAGACAAATAAACAACTGGTGGGAAAATGGCGGCTTGATCTACTGTAACTCCTTGCTCCTTTCGATGCCCGATACGGCTAAAAAGGTTAAATTGAGTCGTGAAAACCCCAAAAGCACCTTGTAATGACAATAAAACGTAATAAAAACGTGAGAATTCTAAAGTATCTTCAAAATTTGGCAGCAGTTTTAACAGAAATCGTGTTTTAACAGATTTTTAAACCGTCTCTAACCAAAATGTAAGTCTGAAAACGATAAACAGATTTTTCTGTTTAAATTCAACGTTTTAAACCTGTTTATTTTAGTTTAATTCATTTTCGAATGCACCTTTCATAAAAAATGTCTGTCTTTCATCGAATTCGAGTGAATTTAGGGATTGTTATTGTTAACTTCCTGCGAATCGTGTCGTCGTGCCCTAATTAGTAATTCTCAAAGTCCCTGAAGATTTTAGGGTTGCACGCCCGAATCGACTTTTCTCTTAAGATTTTATGTTTGTAATTAATAAAATAAGAAAAGCCGGAGAAATTTTATTCCAAAGATGCTCTGCTCTGTTTCCATAAATGCTAAAACACTTTCTAACTCCATATTTATCACTCGACTGCCACGAGTCGAAAACTGCGTGTTCAATCAGCGTGAATGCTGTAAAAGCAGTCGCTGTCTTTGCCCCTAAAGAATTGTGTGACTACTTAAGTGTTTTTTTGGAATTCAAAATACATTTGTATAGAAGAAACTGCACAATATAGTCAACCGTAAAGCAAACAACTGCCCATAAATGGTCGTAAACATGCAACTACTAAAATATTTCACCTTTCTAAGCATCCAGACACTTTATTAAACAAAACTCCCTTCAGACACGCTTTCTTTTTAATTATTTCACTACAAAATTGCAGTAAATCTCATTATTCCCTTCTTTTAATAACTTTATTTACTTTTCATTTTCACATTTCCCCACCAACTTCTTTTTGTTTGTTTTCACTCGGTGTACGATATTTAATAATCTTCCGACGGTTTCAATAAGGAGAGAGAGAAAGAGAGATAGAGAAAAAGAAAGTTGCATTTAATACATATTAAAATCGAAATTTGACTGAAAGGCATTTTCATTTTCATTTTCATTTTCACAAAACGCCATAGTTACAAAGATGGGAGTCTAAAGTACTTTTCCAGTTTTGCTTGGCTAGTTTGAAGCAGAAGAACAATCTTGAGTGAAGGGTTATTGGACACCGCAGCTGCTGGTGGACATCACTCTCATCTCTTCACGGATCAACAGATCGATCGAATGGCAAGAGTCCGTCAGCCACGTGCCTTAATAGATTCCGTGATGAGACTTTGCTTGCCACTCTCATTGTAATTACTGCTCACAGCTGTCATTTTATTAAAGGTCGATTTTATTAAATCAGTCGTAAATCTGTGCTTTAGAGATGTTCCCACGAAAAAAAAGGGAAGATGTCGTTTTTTTTTATCCCTTTTATCATTCTGCAATCATCTCCAACACTTTTTTCCCTGGTTTTTTTTTCCTTGTAAACAGATTATGTAAAACAAGAAAACAAGAAATGAAATTGAAACATGTCACAAAGTGCTATCAGTAAGCTTAAGCAGGGGGTTTTGTGCAACGAGATTTCTCCAACAAACTCACACACACACGCGCACCTTAATCAGTAATCATAAATTTTTGGAGTAAAACTGCTTTCAAGTGGAAAGTGTCATTGGGAAGTATTTCGCCTATCAGAAAAGTCGCGCCTTGATCCGCCTTGGGCCATTTGGCAAGAGCAACCTTGATGGTAGGGATTTACATGGTTTACTCATCCCATGAGCCTTTGATGGACTCGTGGCCGTTTTCTTTGCGCACTCGAAGGTAACAGTGCTCTTAATCAGGCAAAGGGTCAAGGAAAAAAGACAACAAACTTGCGAAAGACGAGTGAGCGTGCTAGGATTGAATTGTTGCAAAGCACGCAGGCAGCCATTAGAGAAAACTTTTCATCCACCTTTATTTTTAATGACTGTTGTCTGCTTAATTAGTCAAGAATTTTTCTCTTGATAAATTAAGCAAGCATTTAAGAGAATTCATAACAAAGTCATCTTGCCGCTTTCTCTCTCTCACTCCGTTTCCTCAATTTTGTCGAAAATTAAAATTTAAAGAGCTAAACTCAGAGATTTAGCTAATTATTTACGTTTTGTTGTTATCTAGAAAACATTCATCATCTTTTTATGTGATGATGATGAAGAAAAAATCGAAGTTCATCCTCGTTTTTTTACCCAAAAAAAAAAAAAAATCTCTTATTTTGAGATGCAAATTCGGTGTGATCCGACATAAAATCCCTATTCCCAGCGCCATATAATGGCATGAATTAAGTAAACCACTGTTTACAATCACCATTTGGTAGTTCATCACTTCACCGCACCACACCCGACAAGCGATGTGAACAAATTGCACCCGATAAAAACATCAACAAAAAAAAAACATTTACACCCGAAATTTTTTTTTTTACCCAATAAACATCTTACCAATCTTTTGTGTGTGAAAACTGAAGAGAACACCGAAATTAACATAATAATAATTCTAATTAGTCGGATTGATTTTGTTCGATTATTGGCACAAGGCCAGAACAAATTTTAATTTCAATCAACTTAATCCGGATAAATTAACAGCATTTAGAGATTATTCTTCGTTATTTGTAACTAAAATGAATAATCGTGTAAATCGAATTAGTCTAGGGACGGTTAAATACTTTCACAAACGAACCCAAATTAAATTTCACACAAGTTTTGCATCTTAATTTTTAAAGTCTCATTTTCTTGGAAAATTCAAGGAAAAACAAGCCCTACTTTAGTATCGTAATAGCCATTCCCAATCGGATGCAAAGGTTTATAATTTTCTTTTAAAGGGAGTCGTCTAGATGCAATTTAATTAGAAAAATATTCCATATAAATTTAATTTTTTTTGATTTATCAGGACGCTAATTGAACAAAGCAGGATGGTATTAGGTTTCATTACTTTCATCCTACATTTCCTACACATCTCTTCATTCAAACGATAATTGCAATTTTGCAAATTCATATATTTATATGCAAGATATTGCAGAATTCAGACAGATAGACACGAAATTTTGACGAATAAATGAAAATTAAACAGGAATTCTCACATTCTCTCATTTTCAAAGAGAATAAGTTACCTGTTAATGAAGTGTGGCAGTAAAACATCATTTGAATAACACCATAAGAGTTTAAATAATTAAAACACTCGACTGTATCTAATGAATAAAAAAAAAATTAAATTAAACCGTGCATAGGAAAACCTAACTGGAAACTGCAACAAAACGCACCACACGCTACCAACGGCCTATTTCGTAGTAGCAAACAATTATCATCCCATTTTTATGCAGGGATCAAAACTTGCATCTAGAAAATACCATGCCACAAATCACTGGTATTGGAAACTATAATGAATCCGAACCAACTAATTAATCCCTCTATAAATAGGTATGTTTAAACAGCATGCATTTGCATTGCATGCCAAATCTGCCCTCGATTCGCGTATTATACATCACCTTTGATAATCCCATACTGAATAAACATAAAAATCTTTTTTATTATCATTATTATTATAAACCGTGTAATTAACTTTCTTTATATATATTCATATATTGATCCGAAGCTACTTTAATAAGCTTTCAAATACTCAAGTGACTGATAAGCTGAATAATCCGCTTATAGATCAAAATATTGGTTTCTCGCTAGTGCAAACCTCCTTTTCTCGACAAATTAAGAATTCAAAAAAATAAATAAAATAAAATAAAATAAAATAAAAATATTTTTTTGACAAAAAAAATTTTTTTTGTAAGAAAAAGAAAACAAAGATTAGATAAAGAAAAATCTCTTACCTGTGATGGCAGGTAAAAACCCAACGATTGACGTGCAAAAGGCCAAGGTAGAAACCACGAGGTCCATGACCGACGCACAATTTAATCCAAATGCAGCTTGTGTTTCACTTACATTTTACATGACGTTCTGAAATGTGTGATAAGTAATTCTGCTCTAAGGTCTTATATAACGAGATAAAACATGAAGAATATCTTCAGCAAGAATTCTCACTTGAGGCCTGTTACAGAGCGGAACAACACAAGAGTACTGCTAACACCGAAGCTGGTAGAGGTATCTGCTCTTCACCTCTGGTGCACAGCCAAAGCAAACGAATCTTTTCCCATCAGCACTCTCGTCGCAAATCGATGGTGGGCGTTAGGGGGATCTCGGATTGGCTGCTTGCTAACATCTAGTGGCGGGCAATTGAAAAAACTTGGAACACCATTTCCACTTACATTTATAAATATCCTATAAAGAAATAAAAAAAAGGGAATTATGTATGAATAATTTATCAAGAATTTTACGAATTTTTTTTTGATATTTTAAAAAATCCAATTTTTTTTTTTTTTTAGATTCTTAATTTAGCTTAAAACTGAGAATGTTTTTGGGTTAAATTCGTTTGTGGAAAATTATTCGTTCTGCGTATGACAGCTTATCAATAATAATCAAGTGTTTTTTCTCAGCTATCATGATGGGTTCTCCATCATCCACTGTTGATAAAAAAGAATTGATTAAGAAATAAAAAAAAAAAATGGATTCCAAAAAATAAAAAAAAAAATAAATTCAATTACCCACCTCTTTCCTACCTTACAGCACACGTGCTGAAATGACAAAGAATTAGTAGTAAGGTTTGGAGAATGGAAGATTTGAGAACAAAAAGCTTAGCTCCAGCTCCCGTGTACTTTTTGAACTTGGATTCGATTCAGATCTTAAGAAGTCACCTCTTTAGATGGCGAAAGATCTGTATTCATCAGCGAATTCCAATATCCTGTGGGAGTTGGGAGCTTTTGGTGAAGGGATAGAAATGCGTTTTCATTAGCACGTAGAAGACGAGTTTACACAAAAACTAACCGGAAGGACAAAAGTGGTTTGGAATTGAGCCAATCGCAGCCATCAAATGTGTATTCATCTTGCAAAATCGTATTTTTAGACATTTTTTTATGAGTTATTACTTCCAAAAACATTTTTTTTTTTTTTTTTGCCATTTAAATTTACCGAATTTTTATTTTGGAAACTAGAAATTAATTCCCAGAAAAAAAAAAAAACCTGGAAATATTTTAATTTTCGTTCATGTATAAATAATAACTAAACTCTCACGTAAATCTGTCTTGGTCAATAATTAGTTGAGTTTTACGGAAATTAAGGAAGCGACGGACCCATTGTCCGTTTATCGTATCAAATATCAGCTTCAAATAAACTTTCGAACATTTCATCTAGGAATTACAACGCTTGATCAGCTGACCTCAATCATTGATCAAGCAGTGTGAGCCCTGTCACTGGCCTCGGCTCTACTCAAGCGATGACCTTTAACGAATTGTACAACTTACAGAGTATAGTAAAAACAATTTTTAATAATAATTTAATATTGACAGTCCTGTCAACACCCAAAAAAATATAAAGGGAAAATAAAAATAAGTTTTTTATAATTATAGGAAACGTCCATCAATATATGGCTTTTTCTTGCTACTATTTAGTTATTCAGTTGGTCACTCATAAATAAACATGATACAAAAAACTCAACGAAGATGCCTGGTAATCAATAAAACAAGAGTAAACAGAGACAGAAAATTACTTTTTCAAAAAATCTCACCAATCGAAACGTTTTTTCGAGCCAAAAAACTCGTTTATTTACGCATGAACATACTGTCAATAGTGCTAGTTTATAAATTAGGTTACACCCATACAACAAATTACATCTTTGTCGGTTAAACACCCACTAAAGCGTGAAGAAACATTTTGCTATTCTACATTGTCAGACCTTTAACTACCCTCTAGTTATCCAGAGTTTGTTTGAAAGAAAAAAAATTTATTTCATATATAAATTTAATTATATATTTTGCAATAAACCTTTTAATTAATTTTTAAAAACATTAGGTGCATTCAAAGCTTTTTTTAAAAGTATTTTCCTTGTTATTGAAAAACTGTTTCTCCAATAAACGTAAAATAAAAAATTGCGTCACCTAGCTTAAAAATCGCTTTTATTATGGCTGCCCATTAATAAAACTATTTTTAATTCAACTGCCGTATCCTACGGTACTTTAACTTTCTTTTCAACCCGAAGCTCTCTCGGAGGAAATGGAAGTTGAAGCAACTCAGGGTGCTGATAATAATCCAGATCTTGTGCCAATGCCATTGACTCAAGGCAGCGTGAATTATTTAGCGGATGATACAGGGCTTGCCCCACCTTGGAACCAGGATGGGAAGATTTTTGAGCATCAAATATTTTAAGTGTTACGCTTAAATTACCAGAGGAATGCGCAGTTGTTTCACTGAAACCTAGCTAAAACAATTTATGAAATTCTTTGTAAATTTTGGTGTTTTTGCAAATTTTTTACAAATTTTAACTTTTTTGACTGTTTTTATGCAAAAATTTGACAAATTTTAACTTTTTTGATTGTTTTAATGCAAAAATTTGATAAATGTTGGCTGTTTTTATACAAAAAAATTTTTGCAAAATTTAATCTAACAGACTTTGTTTACAAACGTTTTGTAAAAAATATTATTTGCAGGGTTTAATGAGCAAAAATTTTGCAAAATTTAAAAAAGTGGCCAAACTTTTACACAATAAATTGACTTGTGTATATTTAGAATTCCATGAATTTTGGTATCGTGATCGGAAATTTCGTTTGTATTAAAAATGTTGTAATTTCATGATCAATTGACAGGTCACGTACGACCTCAGTAACCACTGGGGACCTTAAACACTATTATACATTGCTCCAGAAATACAACATACATACCGTACTTGTTGCGCAACCTGATAATTTGATTAAAACCTTTATAACTTGGACGAAACATGACATCTATTTCCGTTGCAACTATTTTTAATATCATTTCAAACCCAGAAATGCATTCCACCCTCAACACCGAGTTAAATTTATATGATGTGACACATTTAGTACGGCCCACTACTTTACTTTTAAGATGAATTCAAACCAAAAACAACAAAAAAAAACCACCAAGAAAAACTCGCCACGTTGCCACATGTGAAATTTAATATTTGTTTTCAAAGTCAAGACTTAAAAAAAAAAGTGGGACAAAAACTATTTTCCGACTACCATCCACCACTCTTTATACATCGAGAGAAGATAATTTATTATTCCCACTGCACTCCTTTACAGTGAGTATCATTTCAGATTCCAGCTCATAAATTCTCTCCCCAACCATTTCAACTTTGAGTTTCTCATTTCTTTTCCCGCGACTCCTTCGTTTTCCCCCCCCAAGTTTTAACTACGGCAAAAACCTATCAATTGTATACGTATCCATCTTTTTCTTTTGCTTTGCTTCGAGGTAGTTCAAAAGACTAATTCATTCATTACATTCAACACAAAAAACGGACACTTTAATTAAATCTCACGCACCCATAAAGTCTCGGTTTCCCCCCTTTTTATTTTACTATTGCTCTTGATTCTAAATAATTATTTTCTCAGTCGGATTTTTTCGAATAAAATGTTTCCAGAGTGGCGTCATTACATAGTATCAGAAAAAGACATTCGCTGCCCTCCTGCTGATCATCCTAGCGTACGTAATGGGCCAAGAATATGGATAAAAGAAATGAGGGGGAGTATTTTTACTCTCACGATAGTAAAAAAAAAAAAAATCCATTGCATTGGAATGGCCTCCAAACAGGGTCTCTCCATTTCTTCTACATGACTTTTCAGTTTATGTGTGTCAACAGTGAACAAACTTTTTGATATGTTGTACCCCCACACATTTTATACTCGTAACACAAAAGTTATGAAGAATTTCCCAGCCACTTTGCCTTCGGTTTATGAAACGTGCGCGCCTTGTTTTCGTGGCGTTGTAAATCATTTGGAAGCCGATAAAAAGCCGATTTTTCACTCTTCGATAAGTGAATTAAATTTCTATTCCGGATTAATGTCGATCGTTAATGCGCTATAAATATTTTTAAAGCATAATTTTAATTGTTTGAGGTTGGTTTTCTTTGTCCGTCCATCCGAAAGGATCTCATTATCAGGTTGAATGTTTGGAAGAATTTGAAATAACAAGATTATGT
Organism: Geophilus flavus; assembly: GCA_034695885.1. Classification (NCBI taxonomy): domain Eukaryota; kingdom Metazoa; phylum Arthropoda; class Chilopoda; order Geophilomorpha; family Geophilidae; genus Geophilus; species Geophilus flavus. Next base: position 53,334 of record JAQFZO010000024.1, read on the forward strand.
GCAGGAAAGCAACTTTGGGAATTATTAGTTCATTATGCAAGAATTATGGGAATGACTCATTAGCTTGAAATAGTTGGCATTTCTCACAGGGCAGTGTGAATGGCGAAGACCTGGAGACGAGAATTGTGGAATCTATGTTAGTCAATAATAAATAACACGAAAAACCAAAGAAATCTCGATATAATCAAAAACAATATTGCTATTGTGTGTCAGAGCTTTGAGCTGGGCAAAAAGAATGACAGGGAGCAGTGATACTCTTTTATTGGTATTGTACAATGTGGGAGGTAATTTTGAATCTTCTCATTATGGCGAGTACGAATATTCACGTCCCGAAAGTCGTAAAAGAGTATAACCTTGCGAAAATCGTATATTTCTCGCAAAAGTAGATCACCGTTGTACACATTCATCGGCAAATATGATGTACGTTTGCGAGAAATGCAGTTTTCACACGGTTGTGTACATTTGCAAACCTCGGGATATGGATTTTTGGACTCACCGCATCTAGAGCATTCAGAAACACCTACTACATGCGAAACTGTGTTAACAGCAATTGCAACCTTCAATCGCGATTGTCGCACCGTTGCGCACAATAGACAGTTGCATGCCTCGGTACGTGGATATTCGGACTCGCCATGATGAGAGGATTCATGCTGATCACTCACCACATGCGAACCAGTGTCTTTCTTTTACTTGTAGCTTCTTGTAATTCTTCTACACAAAAAACTCAACTAAATAACAAATTGTCCCAGACATCACATTTAGTTCTAGAGGCAAAAAAAAATTATTTCAACCGCTTCTTATTAAAAAACACTTTTTAATGTTCGTTCCACAATCATATTTCCCCCTAATAAAAACGTTTCATTTTTTAATTGAATCTACAAAATTTATTGCAAACACTATTAAACTCCCATCTGTGCAATTCCCTTATTCCTACTACCTACCAGCATTTCACTCTTTATCTATATATATGGCACCAAAAAAAAAAGAAAAAAGCAACACCTAAAAAAAATAGAAATATTTCAAATCAATCTTCAACAGTCATCATGTAGTGGAATTTTTTATGATTTATTTATTACTTGCCGAGCCATAATAAAAGATAGATTCTCATATCTGTGTTTTCAGCCTTTGTTTCACGATGCAGGCATTTTCTTTGATGATCACTCGTCCGAAAACGTTTGTACTTCCACCCCCCCTGTTCCCATCTTGTTTTATTTCAGTTTATTTATCCATTATTTTGCAGTTTATGGTCTTTATACTCTTTATCTATTAACAAACCTCGCAACTTTAGTTTGACTTATTTATAAGAAAACAACAGACTAATTAATCCTAAAAAGTTCTTTTCCTCTTCCTGAGTATTTTATTTTTTATTTATTTATTTTTTACAAACTTAAACTAACTTGGAATGCCATTTAATTTAAAATTCCGCGCATGCAGCCATGAAGAACATGATATTCTTCAGACATTCCGTTCACCTTAAACCAACAGCAAAACCCAACGCAAGTAACCCATCAGTCATCACGTACGTGAACATCGTTTTTCTAACCCTGATTCGATTCCTTTTATTTCTCTTGACATCACATAAGTGAACAACGCTAGTTTTCACGATTTATTAACGGCAACCTGATATTGCACACACATCATTTCAAAAATAATTTTTGTGACATCAAAATATGATAGCTTGCCATATTTGTTCCTACACATTTTGCCAAAACTTAAAACCCTTGAGTCTTGCTTTAATTAAATCACCTTACATTATTTATTCACATATTTTTTTATTATTATTACCGTATTTTAAATTTAAAAAAAATTAATCAAAATTTCTATACCATTACAGTCGCAACTCGATAGTGCAAAAAACCGCTTAGCGCGAACTCGAGTAAAATCCCGATTTTTTCCCCCATAGACTCAATTAAAAAGTGGCATTTGAAAGCCGATTACTTTGCTTTCGTGAAAGCAGTGAAATCGGTTTTCAACATTGAACAGTCAACTGAAACAGATTACTGTAAGCCCGATTATTACCTTCGGAGCATGCGCAAACAAGATGGCAGTTCACGACAGCGACGAAATCGACGAAATCGCCGTTTCGGGTCGATATCATGAAATCGGATTTTCTGAAATCGGATTTTCATTTTTTTCAATCTTATGACGTCATTTCCGGTTCTGATAGCGGGGAAATCGGCGATAGCGGGGAAATCGGCGAAATCGAATGACAATTGAACGCACCTATTGCCTTGTTAAAACTTAAATAAAATAACTGGAATTAGCTGCCTGTCACACTACAGCAAAATCGGCAATTGCACACCTGAATGATCGTGAATCGGAAGTGAACAACCATTTACCTAAATTTCAGTTACATCACAATGTTTACCAATCTGTCGATACTGTATTATTTCAATACTGGCGTCAATGCCCTAATTAAAGGAGTTATTTTCCTATAGTGATGTTTTTGAAAACTTGTGTCCAACAAAAATAGAATGCCAATGAGCATTTCCGAACATAGAAATGATAACTGTTCGCAAGGAGATACGTGTGTACGGTGTACTGGTTAGTAAAAGGATATACGGTAATCTAAAAATCCAAGAGGAAAAGTAGGAATTTTATTCTAATATTCGATGGGCACTTTGAAATAACACCTGAGTTGACTAAGTGTGCTCATGTATGTACTTCCCATCAATTAGCGCCCTTTAATTTTTCATGGTTTTCTATAAGTTTTAATTTTATTTTCGGTCAATTTTTACGTCAGATCGTTAGATAGAGGTCGCCACGTTGTAGTGATTCTACAAGTCATGTTTGGGTTGTTGCTTAGCAACCCGGATCACAAGTGCCATTGCGTTATTTAGATAAGCAAAATTTCAGGTAAGAATGAGATGGAAAGAAAATTAAATGCCCAAAATGTCAAAAATTATTGACTGACAATTAAAGCAATTACAATCGGCACCTTCGCGACTTTCACGAGTAAATTTATAGTCTATTAATATGATTTTGCTTATTAAAATTATTTTTAAACACTATTCAAGATACATAAGCATTAGCCACCAATCAGTTTTAGTTGAATTTCAGGATAATAGTTAGAGAGAGAGAGAGAGAGAGAAAGAGAGAGAGTCAGAGAGACAGAGAGAGAGTAAATGGATAATTTTAAAAATTATTATATTTTCTTACTGTTCGTACTCGTTTTCTCGCTGCGGCTCTGCTCGTTCCTCTATCACGGGGATCGGATGCTCTGGCGCCGGTTGTTGTACCTCTACCACCTCGGGAACGTTGTTCGCTGGTAGGGGTACCTCCACTCTCACCGGTCGTAGATTCCTCCGAGCGAATCCTAATCGTACCAGAGCTTGCGGTTGCGGTTGCGGCGGTGATGGAGGAGGTGTCGGTGGTACTGGTACCTCCGGGTCTCCGTCAGGTAGTATTCTTTCGCCGTTTACCCCGACCAAAACATACCCGGCCAAACTTCCCGGTGGTACGTTTGGTCGGATAAGAGGTTGTGACGGCGGCGGCGGCGGCGGTGGTGGTTGAATATTTACCAGTTGGTTATTGAATCGTACAATAGGCAGATGATCTTTTTTTCCACCGCTTAATAAAGTTTCTAGTTGCGATTTAAAAGTAAGGTTATTCATTTTCGATGTTGCTCGCTCGAAAGCTCGGATGAAAATGAATTCGATACAAATTGTTTTAATGCTCAAACTTTATTGTTTTGACGAGCTGTCATCGAATTCTCGTGACTTACGGGGTGTAAGACGAACGGGGGAACATTCGACACGAGTAAGCTATTTGAAATGTAAACACCCGCTGAAAGCGACGGGTCGTGGGTTACAAACAACAAACTTTGTAACTACATCCACCTGTTACTCGAAAGGAAACAGTGTCAATAGGTTAAATTAAAATCGAGACAAAGTCTATTTTTAAAATCTCTAAAAAAAAAAAATTATATTTATTAATATTAGAAAAACTAAAATATGAATTCATTTATAAATCTAAATTTTTATTTCTTACGGTATATAAAATAATTTTTGTTTTTTTTTTTTTGTTTTTGTTAAAATACATCATTATAATTTTAAAAAAGCGGGATAAAAACTACATTGTCGGGATTCAAATTTCCATCTTCCACCGATAAAATATCTTCTACCACCTTTTCCGCGATATCTGCGTCGATCGTATGTCTTAGAAAACTATAATTTATTTTAATTCCTCTATTTAGGAAAATTATGCGCATGTGGTAGTACGTCGAATTACAAATATCAGCTTCTGCACGTACTTCATCAAGCACAGCTTTTAAAGGAGGGAAAAAAAACAATATCTAGAAAATGTATGGATGGGAAGCCAAAAAAAAAATACAAGAAACTCACCGCACATCTGCTTAAATTTTATATCTCCGAGAATATACTCCAATACTTGTCCGCACGGAGATGCCAATATCGCGTTGTAGGACATGATTTTTTTAAAAACTTCACGCAAAAAGATTTGAACGTTACTCTCTCGTTTTTTCTCTCTCGAGAATGGATCGAACGTATTGTTTGGAAAATCGTAACTCAGCCCGGAAAAAAAATTGTAAACAAGTACTTAGATAGCCAGTCGTAAAAAAAAAAATCCAGATGGGAAGGGTGAGAGAGAGAAAAGATGGGGAAGGGGAAAAGATTTTTTTCGTTTAATATATTCATTTTATTATTTTATTTGAGATTCAAATCTCGAGCAAAAAAGATTTTATACAAAAAAGAATCGTTTCCAGGTGAGTCAAAACCTCGTTTTAACGAAGGCCGGTAACCCGTCATCGGCCTTCGTTAAACCGAGGTTTTGCCTCCGGGGGGGCCGCGGGGGACCGCTGCAGCGAGTCGTGAATAAAAACGTTTAAAAAATTTCCCCTTTTCTTTCTCTCTCTCTCTCTCTCCTCTCATACCATCTATTATTACTTTTCGTTTAATAGGAGAAAAAATTCGAGTTTTGTAAAAAAAGATAAAAAAATAAAAAAAAAATTCGATATATAAATATAAATTTAATAATGCGATATGAAAATAAATACATTCTATTCTTCTTCATCATCTTCATCATCATCATCATCATCATCATCATCATCATCATCAACATTTTTATATCGAATAAAACCAGAAAAAATAAATAATCATTTTATTTTAAAACGAGAGTTAATTCTCGAAGACTGATAATAGGGTAATTATTTTATAAAAACAAAATAGTTTCCATATGAGTCAAAACCCCGTTTTA
>JAQFZO010000025.1:0-56977 GCA_034695885.1 Geophilus flavus
AAAAAAAAAAAAAAATAAAATAAGACGGTAATTAAGCGACTGTACTGCAGCAATTTGACACCGTTCGTGTAAATTCAAAATGTACATCAACTTAAAATACATTAAGAATTGATTGTAATATGCAATTGCTGCGAGGATCTTCATTTCGTAAATGCGAACTGAATCATGGTGTCTTCAGCAATTTTGAGTGACGGATGTTTTGCCGTACTTTTTGATACTTGCAAAGGTAACACCTTGATCTTATGTAGTTTTGGTGAAATACTTTTTAAATTCAATGCATCTTCAATTTGTTTGCAAGAGAGACAGTCGCTTAATTACCGTCTTATTTTATTTTTCCTTTTTTTGTATATAAATTATATTATAATTCCTTTCCCTAGAAAGTAGGCTACTTGGCTTGTAATTTCTACTGCGTTTTATATGATTTTTATAGCCTTAAAGGTATCGTTTTTTTAGAAAGACCGACAGAAAGAAAAGAAAAAAAAAACTAATTTAAAAGAGCACAAATTGTTCTTTTGAGAACTACACGAAAAGAGAAAATAATCAGAACTAAATTAAGATCAAAACATAATTTAATGCAAGAGCTTGTATAATTTTCTAAATAAAACTTATTTGTGAACACAATTTACTATTTATTACATTTGAATTTTGTACAGTTGATACTAAAAATTTTTATCTTTATTATCTCAAGATGGGTCATCACTTATTTCTTTCAAATAAGTGCTCGGCGCCCAACCTTTTCTCCCATCTACCGATACATAAGACCATCCGCTTGGATCCTCGTTTAATACCTAAATAAATAAAACCAAATTAGCTTATATTTATTAAATCTCAAAGCAAAACAATAAATCATACATTAACTTCCGAACCAGCCTCGAACTGAATATAACCTGGAGATTCCGGTTTAAAATTGGCTAATGTTTTATACTGTTTAAATGATGTATTGCTTGTAGTTTTTACAGATGTCACATGTTCCTGCTGCTGTAAAAACAAATAATTATAAAATAAAAATAAATTTTTATTAATTATTCAACGATGTACTGATTTAATTTCAAATTTAACATGTTTGTTTTCTATTTGTTTTTTCGTAGTTTCTGGTTTACGAATTTTTTCAAATTTCTCCATGTATACTTTAGGTACGAGGCCTTGTTTATCCTTGCATCTGCAAAAAAATGTGTCGTAAAAATTTTGCACGGATGTTAAATTTCCATTTTACCTTGCAAGCCACCAACCATCTTCATTTTTAGAAATGATTTCGAGTATAGTCCCACGTAAAAATGATAACTCGTCTTTATTCTTCGCGACGTATGAGTCGAGTGTTATGTAATACTTTTCTCTTGCTGGAAAAAATAATGCAGGAAATTAATAATTATTTTATCTGTATATTTTAATATTAATGAAATCATCACCGAGAACTTTAGGATTAAACTCCTGTTCACATTTTTGTCTTTCTAGATACGTGCTAGGTACCCAGCCAACTTGATCTTCTAATCGTATTAGCCACCAACCTAGAAATAAAATTAGAATCAATATTAATTTATTATTAACGCCACTGATTTTTAATTCCTCTTAGACATCATACCAGATGGATTTTTTTCTATTGCTTCCACTATCATTCCTTTTTCTAAATTCAATTCTCTTTTGCTTTTAGCTTGATAATCCTCCAGAACTTTAAACTGATCTGGTAAATATGGAGCAGATATTGTAGAAACTGAACTTACACTTTCAGTCCTAAAAGAAATCGTGTTCATAAGTTTCTGTCATAATTTTTAAAATAATTTAACTTACTTATTGAGAAGTGCAGAGCATATTTCATTTTTTGATGGTCTAAAAAAATTTATAACTAAATCACATTGAGAAATATTTTCTGGTAGGCTAATTACTGCCTGACAAATAGAGACCAGTTTTATTTAAATTGAATGATTTTATTGAATTATTGAATATTTACTTTGCAATAGTTTTCTAAAGGTTTCATTCTGTCTAAGGCAACTTTTTTTATGTGGCTTCTACCGAATATTATTTTTCCTAAAAAAACAATAATTGTCAGTCTTCAGTTTTTTATTAAAAAAAAATAAAGAATGGTAAATTTAAAAAAATTAACCTGGTAGGTAAGGAATTATTCTGTCTTGAGGTCTTACTTGATTTCCATCAGTTGGAAATTTATCTAATAAGGCACACTACAAAAATATAAAAATTAATATTATAAAAATGACAATGAATTTAATACGTACTGTACAAGGTCAACTCACTTGAAAATTAAAAAACTGATTATATCTTCTGCGTATAATGGCAACTGTTGAATCTGTGTAGGTCACAGCCAGTAGATATACCTTGAGAAATAGAGAAATGGAAATATGTTTAACGTACCATTATGGTATTGGTTATTAAGTTACTCAATTAATTATATACAAACATAATGCTTGTCTGGTAGAAGTCTCTTTTTTACGTCAATTATATTCACATCATTTACCGGAGCCATTTAATCGAAATGAAGGATATTACGGTGCTTATTCCTGGAAGTGGAATCACCCACCTGTTCCGGATTGCGGCAAAGCAAACTTCAATTAATATATTACGTAACATTATAATTGCATGGGACTATTTGAAGAATAATTTTGTGCAGTTCAAGAAAGAAAAGAAACAACACGAATGAAAGCGTAAAATCAAAATTTGGCATAAACAGAAAAAGGTAAATCTCTTTTAAATAAATAAAAAATTATTTTGACTTATTTCGACCGTACAAGCAGGGAAAACAACTGTTATCAATCTGTTCTACATGAAGTGCGATACCGAGTACAATATAGCAATGATAATGACAATAAAAACCAAATTACCGTTGTTTTATTTTGTTTGATTAATTACTGATGCACAAAAAAGAAGCTTCCAGAAATTATAAAAACTTTTATTGATGTTTACACATCTAGTGCGTAAGCGTAAGCTACTGTCCCCTGGTGTAAATCCCGAGCAACAAATAGTCCAAGTTGGAATAATTGTTCGGCTAGAGGCGGTAAAACCAAAAATGGTAAAACGGATGTAATCTCTGCCACAAAATAAATATAACCCAAAAATTGTGTTTTTGTTTTATACTTTAGTATGAAATAATTTTGAGGAAAAAAAAGATTGAAATTTTTGCACGAGTTTGTGTGAAAAAATTTTCCTATTAGGTATTGCCAACTATTGATTAAATTTTGCACCAAACAAACTCTTTCACGCAAACTTTAATCTTTTTTTCCTCAAAAGTATTCCACAATAAGGGCATAACAAAAACATAATAGTAACATAATCTTGGGGTGCTCTACAACTTTCCAATTGACTTTTTCTTTCTATCTATCATGGTACTCGAAATAGACAATATGGATGGCCTTGAAGATGACCACGGATGACCTTGACAAATTTATCAAAGCAACCAAAACATCGTTTCTATGGCGACAATAAATGACAAGGTCGACCTTGAATAGATGAGGCCAGATGGCAATCATCAGGTGGCAGATTTCGTATTTCGCCACTAGGTGGTACAAAGTGTATTCGCGCTCGCGCCGCAAGTGTGAGTGTATGACGTGCACCAAGATTTAAGCATGGTGGAGGTTTTTACCGCCTTGAATTAAGTTAAGTTTCCGTAATTAGTGATAGTAAGTATTGATGCAATGCTATGCAATTTGATGCAATGGCAATGGTCCCCGTCAGTGAAATAAAAAGGATTGTTTTCGGATGGATTGTGGATTATCTGCTCTGGGATGGCTTTACAGACTTTTTATCAAAATTAAACATTGAAACCATAATGAGAACTCAAGATCTTCTAAATGGTATGATATCACACATGGTAATATAAGTAAAACATTGACAATTGATTTATTTTTTTAAATTAATATTTTATTTTACTTTACAAAGGTTGTTTAGCGTCATCATCAGTATTAATGGACACCGTGCCGTACAGACAAAAGGCAGCCAAGCTGCTAACATTTTTAATGAAAATTTACAGTGGGAACAACTATAACTTAAATGACAAATGCGAGTTAACGATTTTGGAAACCGCCGTCGCGCAATTTGCGGAATTGAAAAGTGATGTACCGGAATTTGCAAGAGATACGATGGACTTAGAAGCTCAATTAAAAATCCATGTTTGTTTGTTTTCATTGATTACTCATCCTACGATTGATTCAATAATAATTTTTTTATTTTTATATCTTTGAATCTGTAGGCCGTAATAGTTTGTTGCGTCCCTGGAAATTTTGCATTAGCAAAGGAAGTTTACACGCGCTTGAATTTGAAGTCTCTCCTTAATTCGGAATCTGTTACCGAAAAGGATAAAGTAATATATTTTTTTAATTTAATAATCTATTAAATGTTGTTCATTAACTTTATGTATTATTTTTATAGGAGTTAGTTCAAACTATTCAGTATATATTGTCGGAACAAGACATGAATCACGAACTTTTGACGACTTATTCATACAAAACATTCATCCTTATGTGGGTACCACTATTTGAAGACATATTTAACAACACGCGAGAGCCACATTTAGTTGAGGTACATACGCGAGGAAAATTAATAAATTTGTATTTTATATATATTTTTTTTTAAAAAATAGATGTGCCGTGGTTTGTTCGAAGGCCAACCGACTGAAAGTGAAGAAAGTGTTGAACAACCACAAGTTGAACAACCACAAGTTGAACAACCACAAGTTGAACAACCACAAGTTGAATCTTTAAGTCCTGAAACTCAACAGAGGAAAGAACCTGGGATAAATAAAACACACATTGCAAGACTCGAAAAGATATTGAAAAATTTAAATTTCAATAAGTATGTCTAAATGTTTATTTCATATTTATGAATTTATAATTTTCAACGTGCAATCTTTGTTATAGAAATTTATCTGATGCATTAAGAAAGCAAAAACCCGAATCCATGGGCAAACTCGCTCCCAAGAACAGAAAACAATTGATTGGAAAGATCAAGACACGGCTTAAAAATTTTGTAAATCAAACTACCGTTACCAAAAACCTATAAAAATTAAAAAATTGTTATTATTGTTATATTTTAGGGTGTTTTTGATTCAACTATATATATAACGGGCGAAGACACCAACGATGGGAAAGTTATGAATGAAAACAATGACCCAAAATTGACTATATCTACAAATTCATATACTAATCTTGCAAAGTAAACAGATTTTATTTACTTTTTACTGTAATTTATTTTTAAACATGTTTAATTGAATAGGGATTTGAAGATTCGGGAATGTCGCGTTTTATGTAAACCACTCGAACAAGACACAGATTTACCTTTTTCATTCAGGTACATCCTTTACGTCAAATATCTGATTACGCTTTCTATTATTTTTAATATTCGTTTAGAAATTGCAGTTTATCTTTGCCGGATAGTCCAGAAATTGGTAATTCAAGTAATTCGCTCAATGAAGATTATGATGAAAATGGACAACATCAAAATAAGCCGGAACAAGTGCAAATGGAGGAACAAGTGGAACAACATGAAAATGAGCCAGAAGTGGTGCAAATGGAGGAACAAATGGAGCAAGAAAAAGTGGAATATTCGCATTATTTACAGAACGATTACGAATATTACAACGTAGAGTCCGAAGTTGCTAAGCTCTTTGCCGAGCAGTTAACGCCGGAATTGAAGACGGATGAAGCAGTTACGATTCCATCAGCCGAAGCAGTTATGATTCCATCAGCCGAGGCAGTTATGATTCCATCAGCCGAGGCAGTTATGATTCCATCAACTGAAGTTGAAGGAGGAAAGTTAGTGAGAGAAGAAGAATTGTTTGGATCCCCTGCATCGAGTGACAGTGACTTACCACCGGCATTTGAGTGCAACGAAAAAAACGAAAGAAAAACGACTGCATCGACAGAAAAAGACACTCATGAAGAGGTTTCCATTATTAACTACGCCGAAACAACACGTAAAACAAAAAATCCGAAAAACTAACTTATTTTTTCAGTTAATTTTTATTTTTAATTTATAACAGCTAAGACTAATATGCCGAATGTAAGCGTAGATTTGGGCAACAGATTTAACAAGCGATATGCTAGTGCGCTTACACCAGTTCTTACGAAACTCGATACGAAAAATTTACATGAAAAGAAAGGAAAACTGCCTTGGACGTCGGAAGAAGAGGACAATTTGTATTCAGGCGTACGCTTTTACAGCGAAGGAAACTGGGAACGGATACGCAACGACTTCAATTTGAAGCATCGAAGCAACATAAATCTCAGTGACAAATGGCGCAATTTAAAGGCGAATTTTAAAAAAATGGATGAACTGAAATCCCGTTATTTAGATAAACTAGAATTGGATCTTAAGAAAAAAAAACAAGGTGATTCGCCTTCATACTAAACCGTGAGTTTTATTTTTTCCTTATCATTTTTATTTGTCATCCGATACATCCCCCAATTAAACGTTTTAAATAAACAAACTCAAATTTCAGAAACATTTTTTTTTTTTATTATGTACAAGCAATAAGAATTTTTACATTTGGCAAAGAATTGCTATAAAACTCCATAAAATTAACACTGACTTAGTAGAAAACGTGACAAAGGACACAACTTGCCTAATAATAACAAAACATTATAAAGGTACTGTTCATTTAAAACAAAAATTTATTGCATTATATTAATTTAACTAACCAAAGTGGCTTTTTTTTAAACTATGATTTCTTCTGAAAGCTTCTTTGGAAAAGTATTTTGATATAAGAAAAAAAGCTGCGCTTTTATTTTTTCTTTAAATTTTTTCTCCCAAAAATTGTATAACGTTTAATAGAAAGCTGTCTCTTGTATTCATTTGTAAATTTTTAGCCAAACTAGTACGCTTTCTAAACTTTTCAACCAACATTATAGAATATATAGATCACTTCAATGCTAATATCCTTTTTTCCCATATTTTTTGGTTTAAAATAATTTCTTTAGAAATGTGAATTTTCTACAAATATAAAAATTGCTGCGTTCTTGGATTCGATTACTGCTTACAAACTGTGAAAAATAGTTTTAGGTAATTTAATTACATTGAATATTTCAAAAAACTAACGAAAGTCGTGTACCCTGGTACGAAATTTCTGTTTTTGTTTTGTATCACATAATCCTGTTGGTCGACGCTTTTAATTTTTATATTTTATTGCCCTTTTTTATGTTTAACCCGTACTTGATAATTAATTTGGCGGAGTAGTACAAGAAAGTACAGAATCGGAAGTAGTTGAATCGTTTCTATTTTTTTCTGTAATCTCCTTTTTATTATCTGCCAGATCCGGCGTATAAAATGGGCAATCAGTCTCACTTTCCTGCGAAATTGACGATGAATTGCGGGTGTATCCAACTTGACTACTTATTTTTGGTCTTCTCCTTTGCTTGCAACTGATCGATTCGGGAGTTCCTTTATTAGATACACACTTTGGCTTTAAGTCTGTTAAATGCTTTTCGTGACTTGAATCGGATTTACTTGTTGCTGTAAAAAAAAAAAAAACGAGAAGTAAAAAAAATTTATGTATGAACGACAAACAAAGATAAAAAATATTTTTACTTTTATTTTTGTACCCATAATTGAAGACAATTTGGAAATAAAACATTTTGCAGCTCACAATAAACCGCTTCATTATTTGTTATTTGAAATTACGCGCAATAAAAAAGAAAAATGTTGACTTAATGGGGAAACATGGCCATGCAATATGATCGTATTTAATGTCTAGCAGGATACATGCGAGTATCATTAGGGCGGGATTGGGATCAAGAGATTTACCAGATTAGAGGGCCGTTATAATTTTAAAGAGTAGGTTCGATTTATCTGTTTAACTTTAAAACCTGTCACCGTAACCAACGTTGCAATTTACACAAATTTTACACTACAATTACCCGCTTGTTTCAATATTTATTCTGAGTGTTTAATTAAATCACCTTTATCTCTGTCAATGGATTCGGATGAAGAATCGGAGTCTGCAGCACTGCGGTCTATACTCTGAAATGGTTTGAGCGTCGGTTTATCTTTAAGCGGTGAATCAAGCCATTTCATGGGACTCGTGGCTTTGTGGACTGCGGCTGTCTTTTTGGTATCAACATCCGTGTCCGTTGACTTGGAAGGCGATTTGCGGGTCCGTGACAAGGTAGGTGACAACCGCAATGCTGCGGGAACGGGCAGTGCCAATTTCAAATCTCGTCGATAGTTGGCATGAGGATCAGCTTTGCTCATGTGTTCGTCTAGTTCCTCTTGCCATTCTTGTTCCTTTCTCTCTCTTTCCTGGAATTCTTTCATTTCTATTTCTTTTTCCCGGTTGTAAACTTTGAATTCATCATTTATTTCTTGTAACCGGGTTTGTAGAGGATCAGTTATCTTGAAAGGAAAGAAACAGACCAAAGGAAAAGATAAGAAATAAATAAGAAAAGCGAGTGAAAATTGTTTACTATAGAAAATGAAGAGAAAAGAGGGAAAAATAGGAAATTTTTTGGCCTTTCGCCTTAAAAAAGTTTGTTTATATTATTTTTTTCCTTATATTTCTGTTTACTTGGTTTGGGTTAGAACCCCGTTGTTGTTGCTCCCTCTTGGAATTTTGCTTAGACAAGCGTTTTTTCTTCTTGTGTAGTGGTTTCGCTTCAATGATCATTTCCTCCAACTCAAATGTCGGATCGCAGTTCAAGTGGTCTCTCTAATTGCTCAAATAAAAAAAAAAAATTATTGTTCAGAAGTATTTATTTGTTAGAAAATAACATTTTTGCGTTCAAAAACTTTTGTTGAGGAGTTAAAGAGACTCCTTAATTTAGATTGATCACTTTTATCGATTCAAAAACTGTTCCATAAATATAAAATGAAAACTAAAATTCAAAAGAAAGCGCAGTTTCCATAGGAAAACGAAATGTAAAAATTAAATTTAATCTAATTTGAAATCTTATTGGAGAAAAAAAAATAATTTAAAAAGTTCCCATAATTAAATTACGCGTGTACTCATGCTGAAAAAGTTAAGCGCATGATCAAAAAATGTTAAAAAGAGACTCACCGGTGGCACATATGGTGGCGAAATTTTTTTTTCGAGTAGCGTGTTAGGATCTATGTCTTCTAAATATGGAATTTTCATGAGATCGACCAGGCGAGATATTCTGTTTTCCCATTTAACACACAACAGCTGAAAAACAAAAGGACATAAAATTTCAATACCTCGCATTCCTATCATTCTGGATACCACAGAAACAGGAGTAATTTTATTAATTACTGAATAATGAATAGCGAATAACACAACTAATATTCAACGTGCCGCTGCAATAAAGGCGAAGTTTTAAACTAAATAAAACTTTAAGTCAGTTTTGACGCTTCCAAAATGGTAAAATCACTCACAACTCAATGTAAGGTGTAGTGAGAAAGGCTGTAAGTATTGTGTCTTCTAAGAAAAGGAGATTTAGGTTTATTACAGTTGAGGCTGAGAGCTTTAAAATTGACGTTCCAGATTTATGACTGCAACTAAAGTTATCTCATCACATACCGATACGGTAGTGAATACTAATATAAGGTAGTGGGAAAAAATATAAAGCATTTATATGGATATTACACTTCTAGATTTATATTCAGAATGATAGAATTGTTCTTTTATACCACTCTAAACGTGCGGGCACGACTTTGACTCGATTGGCAATCATTAGTGACCAGAAAGTAATGGAAACACGTTTATTGCACTGCCCCTGAGCTTTGCTGCAGCACTTTGCTGTCACAAACAAAGCAGACGTGTGAAGTCGTGTGAAAACATATTGAATTAACAATGATGCTTTTATTTAATTTAATAATAAAAATACTTTAAATTTCTAATTAATAAATGGGACTTGTATTATTCAGAGAGTTCCAACTCGTTAGTGCGAAAACCCGTATAGAACGAACCACAGATTCAATGTTATTTCAAATTCGATAGTGCGAAAAACCGCATAATGCGAAAAATTGTCGTAAGTTTCGGTTTTATGTTTCGTTTATACGAATTTTTCCAGTCAATACGTAGCAAAACCAAAATTAAAAAAATTGGTATAAAAATTTTGAATTATGTAGATTTGGCAAATAAATCATAAAAAAATTGAAGAGGCATATAAAAATGAAGACATGGACCCAAAACAAAGAGTATTTTTTATTTTTTTAAAAAATACTCGTTAGTACGAACAAAATTTCGTACTAACGAGTAACGCTTAATACGAAAAACCTTTTAGTATGAACAAACAGCCTGTCATTTACTTGTTCGTATTAACGAGTTGGGTCTGCATCTTCAAATTCCATACGGTACTAAATTTATACATACAATTTGCTAAGAGAGATTATTTCCGACCAGCAATAGCAGTAATGAGTGCACTGCTCAACCTCAGGCTCAAATTCCTTTATCTTTTTATGTCTACAACACACATTTCGTTGAAATAAGATAATTTCAGTTACGATTTTTTTTGTATCCCGAATGGAGGCACACCTCATATACGAGGAAATATTTCCTACTTTAACAATACCCCCATGGCATTTTTATTAGCTCGTGTTCTGTGGCGGAAAGAGACGTTACATTCAAAAAATCTCATCAAACTAGTTTAGATGGCTTCTAACTGTAATACGTTAACTATAAAGAAAGCGTAGTCAGTGTTTAATGCAATGTTTTAGAAAGAAATTTCCAACATATTTCATCACAACAGCCCCAAACGCAAAAATAAGACTTCAACTTTAAGTTCAAACATCCTGTCAGTTTTTTCCCTCTCCTATGCCGATAGGAAAGTACCGTATTCAAGTTGGCACGTATTCAACAATTTCACTCGCCATCATCAATCTCTTGTCTAATTGATCGACCGAATTTAATGTCTCTGTTGGAAATGTTTGATCTTGATAGAAATATTTATTGTCTACCTTTTTTAGAAGATCCTTCATGCCTGGAGAAAGAGATGCGGAGAAATGAACGTTGTAGAGAGCAAACATCTGACGAACCTCCATAATGGAAGTGCCTGAGTGGATGTCAAATGGCCTCTGCAAAAAAAAAAAAAAGTCAAGAAGAAATAAGAGAAGCAAGATATCTGATCCTTCTACTAAAACATTGCACACTTGAGCGAAGCCGGAATTTCTATGTCCACGTAAAAGTATAAGTTCCTTTCCTTTTGTTGTAAGTTTATACAGTAATTTATGATCCAAAAGTGAGAGAATAAAATATTACCTTACACCGCAGCATTTCGTAGGCACAAATACCTAACGACCACCAATCTACAGCGTACGTATAACCGGGGCATTCATCCACAGCACAGTCAAAAACTTCGGGAGCTAACGAGATAAAATACGGCTTTTGTTTCATTCTCAAATCAATACGTTATCTTACCCATATAGGGTTTAGTTCCTGTCATGGACGTCGCGAGTTGTTTATCATGCAGCACTGTTGCGATATTGAAATCGGTTATGTGGACATGACCTGAGAAAATCATTAACTATATATTGGCACTGTTTTAAACGATTTTGTGGAATTTAATATTCAATTAAAATTTGCAAGATTTGTTACTTCGCAATTAAAAAGCGATAACTTATTAAGGGTTTAAGTTTATAAGAATCACGAGTGGGTTGCCAAAGGTCAATTGATCGAATTCGCCGAATGAATTCTTAAGGGCGCTTCAAAAAATTGTATCGAGTTGCAATTTGTAATTAATAAAGGAGAAGAAGCGAGGTTTTATATTTTTTAAGCTTTTTTAAGATGAAGAGATATCAAAACAGGAATAAAAGTATTGGAAAAAGATAAAAGAAACTCACCATCTTCGTCCAGTAAAATATTATCAGGCTTTATGTCTCTGTAAAGATAAAAAACAATGCTCGATATAATTGGGGTCAGTCTAGATAGAAAAACAAGACAATTCGGTTAAAGTTAATGTATTTACTAACGATTTACTAAGCAATTTGTTATTTTAATAATGCATTAGAAACCAAGGGAATTAATTTTTTTTTAAGTATCAACTCGTTTGGCAAACATCAGTTCCAAACTGCGCAGATGTCAGAGATGAAGTAAAATTGGTGTCGAAACGACAGCAATTTGTGTCAGACATTTTTAAAAAAATATTTTTGATGTAGACACCAGTCTTTCGTCTTGCTATCTACTTTATAAGTCCATATGTTTCATGATTTATGGTGTGTGACACCCTGTAGCCATCCTGCGCCATTTAACCTTGTACAAAGAGCCGCGTTAAATATTTTTATTTTATTTGTTAAAACACCAATTTTATGTCTCCGTTGTCGAAGCCTCATTTCCTCGACCCATACATCATTCCAGTTGTATGGATCCGACATGTATTATCCACGTCAATTTATAAAAATGACAGAATTCATAAATATGCGTATCATAGACAAACATACTTTTAACCTTTAAGAATACAGTTTTGAAGAAGAAAAAACCCTATAAAAACCAAAATCTTCATCTGATTTTGCAATAAGAATACAACGATGGTCTCGAATATCAAGAGTATCAAGTTTGAGAAAACTGTAATTCACTTAACTTAGTTCTATCTACATTACTGTAAAAGAAAAGTGTTATCTGTTACTTTTATCATTTTCTTATTGATTTTTTTTAAGGCTTTCCTCTGACGTTTCCCCAAGTGCTAATTCCCATAATGAGAATAATAGGGGTGCCATTAGAGCGCAAACAAAAGTCCATGAAGTAAATGGAATCTTTCAAATTTTCCGGATTAGTTTTCACTGTTATCTTCCCTTGATTCTTATCTTCAACAACGGATGGGCCATGATTAGCTTAGACATATCATTTTCTGCGGGCATTAAAGTTTCATAGTTAATCAAAAATGATTTGGTATACGAGCTCGTATTAATAAAAATGGAAAAATAAAGAAACTAATTTCCTCTTAATTAACTTTATTCCATGCAGAATAGGATTGTTTATGGCCGTCGTATAGATTGCACTTTAGCATTTCAATGAAAATAAAAATGTCTGCAGTTTTCGTTTTAAAATTAAAAAAAATAAATATCAGTAAATAAAGTTTAAAAAAACTGTAATATGTAGGATTTTAAGCAACTGCTGTAATAACATAATCTAAGATGGCAAAGAATATTTCAACTAAGATCCTAAGGGAAATCAATTCAGAGCTCGGCTGCAAAAGCTTCTAGACAGACCAAAATGCTTCTAAAGAAATGTCTAAACCATTAAAAATGTATTGGTTTAAAAAGACGGAGGTATTATAAGCTGTTTATCTTAAAGAATTAGTTTTTAAAGCTAGCTGGAAGTTGATTTAAAAAATAAAACATGAAACTGACCTGTGAATGACACGCTGCTCTTGGAGGTAATCCAAAGCCAACGCCAGCTCACAAACGTAGAATTTTACCCTATACTCGTCAAAGCGTCCACTTTGTTGTATGTGATAGCGAATGTCGCCGCCTAGTAGTAAGTCCACTACCATAAACATATCCTCTGCGTCTTGAAAGGAAAACCACAAATTCACCAAGAAAGGATGGTTCAATACTGCAAGAATTTCAATCTCTCTGAGAACGTTCCGAACTGCGTCTTTTTCAATGCATTGCATCTTGTTCATGTATTTCATGGCGTACATTTTTTTGCTGTCTTTTCTCTGGACAATGCAAACCTAAAAAAAAAAATATAAATAAAAAAATTAAAAAAGTTATTTCAGACCAGGAAAATTTTATATCCAAAATTAATCACTTTTTATTTTTCTAGTCTAGATTATGAAATTTGTATCCCTAGGTTTTATGGCGCCAGTTAAAATGAACTAGTCCATCTAGTAAACGATTTTTAGCTTATTACCCATTACCGAGAACCACCCAAAGGTATCAAAGAGCGGTTAAAGTATAAATTTCTTGCTAATACTATATTTTAAACATAAAATCTCTAAATAACTCTATCTGACCAAAAGGGAAAAGTTGAATGTGTATGTGTTCTTGACCTTGTGAGAGAGGTTTGCCCATTATTATATCTTTTCCCCCGTTTCTTTGGCACTTGGCAGTTGATAGTGAGTTAAAATCTGCTCCATAAATTACGAAATTTATGTCGGACATGAGGAATTTTGAATTAGTCCGTGTTGATGTGAGTGCTCCTTCAAGGATCCATTTATTGGGGAGTAGGCCGGCACTTGATCTTTTAACCTAAAGTAATGAATCATGGAAAAGAGTAGTGGCTGCGTTGAAACGAGTTGTTAAAAGAGCAGTGAAGGCAGAGAAAATCGATTGGTTTGAATGGCAATATTTATTGTGAATTGCTGTAAGCAGGACGTGGAGGCAGCAACAGGAAGTGTGAACGACGAGTTTGTTATTAAGCTGAGCTTCCTTTCGACATTTTTTAGTTCTAAATAACAATAATTACCATGTCATTAAACAAATCACCCAGGAGGGTGAGCAAGAGCACAGTATAAAACTGTATAGAAGAAGTATTGATTGAAAATGTATTAAAAATGAATAACTTTGAAATACGTTTTACTTGGATCTTGGTTGGGAGTCCAATTGGATGTTATGTATGAAAGTCAGTTTCCCCCTCCCCACGCTAGTGTGTGCAATACATTAGAGTCAGAATGTATCTTTGCACGGTAAACATAAAAAATTAAATTAGACAAAATTGGTCATGGCAAAACTTCCCTGCATTGCAATTTTACTGACAAGAAATGGTTTGTAATTTGTATGATATTGTGATATTGCCTTGGCATTTTCGACATACGTTATCATTTTTCAATTTAATTTATCAAAATGCTCGATTCAAAGAAGTAAATAAAGGGGAAATTGACATTCAACCGAAACGCGCACACAATATTTCAAAAAACATCTGTAGCAAATGAAAAGCGATGGGAGTCATTCAGAAAAGTTTATTTTTTATGAATTCACATTCAGCTTATCGAAAGAGAAGTGCATGCAGTGTGCTGCAAATCTAGGTTTCAGGTTATTGCCTACGTTCGATATCAATTGATTACGTTATTAACGATCCAAGCCCTACATATACAGTACAAAGGAGATAAGAAATTCGGATAAATGTGCCAATAACTGAAGACTCGATTAATAACATCGATCAGCCATTATCTTATTTATATATTCTGTTTTCAAAGTCTGGGCAGAAAATGTGTTTGCCATACAATTAGCGTTAATGCAAACGCCGGTGATAGGAGATGGGAGGTTTGAGTTATGTGTCTCAGCTTGCTGTCGTTGTGGTGTAATGCAATAATAAATTTATGGTGCGTTATTTTTTCATGTCTTTTATCACACAGAAGTCGACAATAAGACAATAAAGAATAGCATAAATGACTAGTTACCACCTGAGGCTAACACCGGGAAGGAAAAAAAGGGAAAAAGACAACTTATTAACTGTGACAAGTGAATAATAAGATTTATAAAGCTTAATGCAAAGTAACCTCGAAGGCTAGAAGACAAATGAAATTTGGTTGAACATTTGCAAACTTTCATTTTTTTGTCGCGAAAAGTGTTTCTGATATTCTGACAAGCGACAAAGAATTTAAATTGTCTTTGAAATTGAATATTCCGAGGCAAAAAAAA
This sequence comes from Geophilus flavus, assembly GCA_034695885.1. Classification (NCBI taxonomy): domain Eukaryota; kingdom Metazoa; phylum Arthropoda; class Chilopoda; order Geophilomorpha; family Geophilidae; genus Geophilus; species Geophilus flavus. The sequence goes on from JAQFZO010000025.1 coordinate 15,475, forward strand.
AAAGAAGCTGAAGACTTCAAAAGTCTTAGCTTGCGGCAAAGAATTGGAATTTCAATATCTCTCCCAAAGAGTCAGCAAATTGGAGTCGTTTTATTGACATTTTCCTGTCCGTTGTTAGAATTTCGAATCGTTAGTCTTTCGGTATTGCATTAACTTGTCTTCTCCACTCTTCACTCCAATAGATAAGGCATTAGTGGCCGTTAAAGCTCAAAGCGTAAGAAAAGAACTTGAGTTAGGAAAATCTAAGATGACAATTAAATGAGAAAAACGCGAGATATTTTCCCTCCTCGAGACGAGAGAGACGTCGGGTTGTGACATTCAGTGCGCCACTGTGAGAACGAGAGCTTTGAACAGAACTATTACCATTAGTTTGACAAAAAAAAAGTTGATAACCACTCAACCACAGACAGACTTCCCTCGGCCTGAGCTACAGCTAGAAATGATTTGTGATTGTGGGCACCTTGTGGATGACAGTACCCAATTGTGCTGTGTCCAATCATCAACTTTGAGGCACCTCAGGGCGAGAACTGATCACTGATAAACCGAGTTTCAGATAGAGAAAGGAATTTTCAATCACTGGAAAAAGCCTTTTGGCAATTTCAATTTCAGTTTCTGTTCGTATTGAACTTTGTTTTGCTTGCACAGTGAAACTTTCCTTTTTATACAATGACGATTCTAATTCATTTGAAGTAATTAAACTGTTTAATTAGCAGTAATTAACATTTTTTACGCATGGGTTGCTGTTCAACTTGTAACTAATTAATTAAAGTACTAACCTAATGATTTGAAATTTTCTACAAAACGTCATTAAAGCACCTAGTGCGAGCGAAAAACTAAATTAGGCCTTACATTCATTGCAATTTCTGAAAAGCAATATTTTTTTTTTACTTTTGATATTTGTTTTTCCAGTTTAGTCCTAATATAATCCAAACAATTGTTTGAGAACTTCTGATGGAACTGCGCCAATTTATATGGACGGTTTTTCTCGCTTTTTCTGCTTTAAAAGCCTTATTCATTAAGTTTTGCAGGCAATCATGACAATTGCCCTGGCTTGTGAATTGAATTTGATGAGTTCCATCGTTGGCCGACCAAAAACAAACAGCGTTGAAGGGATTTAAGCAAAGAGAGGGAAGGAAAAAGACATAAAAGAGGAAAAAAATGCTAAAAATAAAAATACACGCAATTATTTAAATAAACATAATTACTTCCTGATGAAACAAATTCGGTGCAAGTTGATATAAATGAATTGTGTTTTTAAAGCCAGAATTGATTAGCTCCCTTTTAAAGGATATAGTGTTTCATTTCTTTTTTCCGTTAGCTGAATAAAGCCAATAGCTGAAAAGCAATCTCCTTCGAATCTCCTCTAGATGAGCAAAATACGTAATAAATGAGTTGAATTTCTTTTGGTCAGGAAAAGGGAAAAAAAAGACTTCTTATTGTGAAGAAGTAAAAAAGAGGAAGGGAAGAAAAAAATATAGTGATTGGCAAAAAAAAAAGGTAGAAAAAAGGGGGTTACAACGAAGAGATAAATTTTTCTACGGATTTCTAGTAATTATTTCATCATGACAACCAGAATGTACTGTATTATTAAACAAATAGTTTAATTAAAAGTGTAGAAAAAGGGCGAGCACAGATGTTTGCAATTTGTTCTTGTTTTCACTTTGCTACACCAATTGAGAGATTAACTATAGTTCAGCGTGTGTTTGATGTAAAGCTGAAGGAGTTTCCTCGACCGTTTATTCTCTCTACTTATTACATATCAGCAGGCGATGTACATCTTCTTCTCAAAACTCAACTTTAAGAAGTGTTTTGGCATCCACCATATGTGTAATACGTGTTAATCTTTTTATAGAAAGATTAAGCGCATTACACCCTAGTGCTGAATGCAAATGATTTTAGGAACGATGTGTGGCGGATTACTTTGATAAGTCTCAATTTTTCGTGTAAAGCAGCAGGTTTATGGAAATTAGGCAAATTGAAAGCGGCAAAGGTTAATTAATTATGATTAAACCAACATTTTCTTGGTTCTGCAACTAAGGGACTTCGTAAACAGTTTAAACGTGACTGAATATAGTTTAATACTTTTTAAACCTCAAGGAAAAATTTATCCATTACAGGATCACCTTACTCTGCATCCATTTCTATGCATGCGACGCATCATCGTATACGCATTTTCGCGAGTTTCATATCGATATAAAGATCAAATTCTCTAAATTGCTGAAACTTAGTGGTTTTCTAAGTTTCTTTAAATGTTATATAAGAGTGAAAAGGTGGCAGCAAGCAGCAATTACCGACCACAGAACACACTGCCACAGTCATTGCAAGCAATTGTCGCTTTGCTGAAGAACATAATGGAGCCATGCAGTGAAGCCAGAAAGTTTCTTTAATGCCAACTTTAAATTAATTCGTGCGACTGAATATGGAGACTATAATTTTTTTTGTCAAAGGGTAATTGCATTTAAGGCTAATTAATTCCAACAGTGTTGTTTACAAGTGAAATAATTAGGTTTTTAACGGGTAATCAACATATCCAAACTTTCGTGCAATTTATCCAATTCATTAATTTCAATTTATTGATCATTAGAGACGCATGATTGAATTCGAGAATTCCCGTTGTTAAAAATCGGTATAGGAATCTATTTCATTAGAGAGTTAATATTATAGGTCTCTTTTAATCGGCTTGTTTTGATTTAAAAGTTCTCTATATAAAAAAAAAGTTTTTTATCTTTAAGTCTATAGCAAAAAAAATCTATAAATTAATCACAAAATATGGTATTAATTTTCGATGAAAATATTGCCCAATTACTGCTCGAGGGACCTCAGCCAGACCGTTGTTGGCAGTTCTAACGTAATTCATCATTTCTGTTCATCAAGATATACAAGATGAAGTAAGTTATAGCCGATTTCGCAACCGCAACTGTCATTATAGCTTTCAGAGGTAAAATTAATATTTCAAATGTGAAATTAATTTTCCTTTTTTCCCCTCAACTTGCTTTCGAAAGTAAACTCGAACAAGAAATACTTGAATAAACTCAAAAAATGAAATTAAGAATTTAAAAATCAATACTCCCACAACACAAATTCCTTGATAGAGATGTTACGTGGAGTGAGAATTCAATTTAATCAGAAAAAAAAATTTCCTATATGTTAAACTAACAAAACTTCATCCCAAACTCTTTCTCATCATTTTACCATCGGATTGACCTTCGGGTCACATTTTATCCATACTTTTTTTCCCCATCTGTGCAGCACAATACTTAAAGTGTCAAAGCTTTTCATAGCGTGAATGCCCATGCCCAACTGTTTATCACTTTGGGTGTTGGCTAAAATATCGAAATTGATAGTTTCGCTATTCAACTGGGACCGGATTGATGAGCTCAATGCTCTCGGTGCAGGGTGAGGATAGGTTACCCTGGTAACGAAGTGTGCTCGGGAATTGCTAATATGGAATTCAATACCCATGTCAGTGGCATGGCTTTGTGAAGATAGAACGCAAACGAGGTTGGTGTCCAACGATTTCTCAATTGCTAGTGATTCGAACGATTGTACGAAACACGTTATTGGGTTCTACCGAAATATTGAATAAATAATATTCGATTGTATTCACACTATTTACAATATAAAATATGTAATTCCCGGGACTATTGTTTTTTTTTTATTGATCCTTTCTCGGCAATGAGAAATGTTATGATGACGGTGAGTGAAAAATGTTATGCCGGTGAGTGAATGTAGAGATTTTGTTTAAAAAAAATATAATAAATGTTATTTCAGTTAGCCTGATGGAAAATGGAGCAGGTGGTTTGCTGCTACGTAATTCTCACGGGCGCGGGTTAGGTCAGTCAATAACCCAAAGATGACATGGAGTTTACTCCGTTGTTTAATGGAAAACACGGCGGATGTAAATAATTGCATCAAATGTGTATTTTTTTTTTCTATTTTTTTTTAAAATTTAATATTGATAAAATTTGTAGTTTTCTCATTTGATTTTAGTCTAAATAACTCAATTCACATAATTGGTATCAATCATCGTGGTTTTGAATAAAGCGATCAATGAGAATAAAGGGCAACTGGGAAATATTGATTTTGTCAACTTCTTCTTAACATATTTTTCAATGGCACCAAATAAATTAATGAATCAAATTCTGCCACTTACTTTTCCAAAACTGCCCTTTCCGATCGCTCGTAGGATTTGAAAATGGTCAAAATTGACTGAAAAATAAACATAAATTATATAAATATATAATTATAGTGATAAATAACGTAGTAATTATATATATATCAATATAATATACACTGCAATACACGTGATTAATTATTAAATTAGTCATGTTATGATTTCAGTGTGACATTTTTGACTTCATATGCCATAAATAATTTGCCTGTTTTCAAGTTTCGGCCAACTATAATTTATCTTTCTCTACTGCATGTAGATTCTGTTACAAGTTACTGTTCCCCATTGATTCACCCGCTGGCCGTCTAAAGTAACAAGAAAAGCAGAAATGAAAAAAAAAACTGAAGGCATCTATCACCTTTTTTTTTCAATACCCTCCCTTAGGTACCTCCAACCCATTATTATAGTATACAGGTGTAAAAAAATCGATAAGACAAACCAATGGGCGGTCGAAAGAAAAAAGAACAATTTGTAACGGTACTGTACCCTAAATTTTCACTCCGTCGGTTGATTTAACATTTAACGTTCTGGCAATTATTGCGGAAATTATTCATATTTTTTCAATTAAATAATAAAACTTTATTTATAGGATTTTAAATATTTTAAGCTTAGTGCACTAATCAAAACGTCTCGAATTCACGATAAGAAACGTTTGGTTTAATTTTAAATTTTTTTATTGAGTATATTTCATGTTTTGTGATTTTATGTTACTGCAAAATTTTTATCCGATTATTTGTATCAATGACAAACCTCTGGAAATAATCTCCAGACGGTCTTAAAGATGAGACGGAGTTTAACAAAAACGGTCACCAGCACCCATGCTCACAAATTACCTGAGCTATTGTGATGAATTTCTTTAAGTTTGATACAAATTCATTTTTTTCTCTCGTCATAATCGTGTTTTAATGCGACTAATTGGCATTTAGTAATGTGTTTTCAAAAATAAAGCAGCAGCAACCGCAATCTGTCTCCCTAATTAGCAATGCGATTTAAAATTCTAATTATGGTATATAAAGTGAATATCAATCATTTTAGAGGATTGCTTCGCACAATGCTCAAACCAAAACATAAGATGCAAAGGTATTTAATTTCAACCTTAAATCGATAAAACCATTAACAACTTTTATCAACTTGATTCTAATTTCCCCTGAAATAAATCATCGACTTTGTTAGCGAGTGTTGAGCTTTATTAACCAGCGTTAATATAAAGAAAATATTTACGAAAATTTAAAAAATAAAATCACGCGGAGGGTAAATTTTAACCTTATTATCTTTTCGCTTCAATCAAAAACTCTCGAGTGTTAATGAAAATTACGCCTAAAATCTCTTAATGACTTTTTATTTACGTAGGAAAGTACTGGAAATCCAGAGTTTTCGGATGTGAAATGAGGATTTGACAGAGCAAAAGAAAACGAAGTTGATTGAGGGGAGAATAAATTACATTTAACGATCAGCACAATGAAACAATCAGGTGCGGGTTTCTTGAAGCAAGAAACTAGAAAATGTTGTTTTAACAGCCAATTCTTCAGTTTTAAACTAAATTTTTTCACGAGACTTAATCTATTACATGATTTTATATAATTTTTATCGAATTACGATAAAAAAGTGTACCACTTAAAGAACTTTTAAAAGAAATCACTCGATGTAATACATTAAGAAATTGATTTCCAATAAATATTGGTAGAGTAGAAAAATAAATTCTCTTGGAATCGATCATAAATGCAATAAAAATTGGATAAAAGTAGAAGTAATCAATTTCTTGCGGAATAATTTTGCAAATTCTTAAACCCTTGCGGTCTACTTGTTTGCATAATGGTTTTAAGACATTAGGATAGAAGGGAGAGAAAAAAATTTAAAAGTTAAATGACGGTTATCTCCTGTGTCATATTTAAATCCAAAGTTTGTTGTGAAGCCCAACCAAAGGCGGGCATTTTCGTAAATGGCTTTTTCTTTCTTTTGTGCTTTATGCTCTCTCGTGTTTCAAAGTGATTTATTCCAGGTTAAAATGGGATTTTCACTCTTTTACAAGCTGGTTCCTTGAATAAAACGATTATAAATCTCTGATTAAAGGGACCGAATGAAATAAAGATCTACATTAAAAAGATAAACTCGGTCAAACTCATTTTCAACTTGTCGTAACAAATTAGCTTCGAAAGTCAACATTTCCCCCTTTCCACTTTTCCCATCATCATTTTATAAAATACGATATAATATAAGCAAGACTCTCGCGCGACACACTGCCGTTTCTCATTTTCCATCTTCCCCTTTGTGTATAAAAGCCCAGATTGGGCGACGTGACAATGTTCTACGACGCGTAAAATGTGTAATTTTTTACGGCAGGGGTCCCGCGCTAAGTTCTCGGGTCAACAGTTGCTGGGCAACGACAACAAAATTTTAAAAAATAAACAAAAAAAGCTGTCGTAACGTTATCTCCAACATGACTTAGTCTCCCTAATACTGGTATTTAACTATAAATAAATTAAAAAAGCGGAAAGCGAAGTTGCGAGTAGAAAAATGATTCGATGGAAGGGCATCAAACTCGTCCCATTACTTCTAACGGTGGTAATTTAATTAAATAGCTCTGTTAAAGAGAATTGTTTAAGATAAGCGCTTTACATTGTCTATAAACCGCCCCGAGATATTTTCTCACGATGATAAAGCGACAGAGTCAAGTCTCAGGATCAAGGAGTTTGAGAAGTTAATGAATCCTGAATGAGTATCAAATAGTGCGTAAATTAGTTGCCATGCCCAAATCAATAACGGTGAATATGCATGAAATCGATCGACTTTTAGTTAGGGCTATAAAACTATAGTTAACAATATAATAATAATTAGAAGTTAACAAACACGGCAAGTCAGTTCGTTAGTGTCGACATGTTGAAATGAATGGATCTGGCGATTTTAATTAGATTAAAGGCGCTTGCTCCATGCGTTCAAATGTCAAAAGAGAAAAAGTTCAATTACTTCGAATTAATAATAAATACGTGCAATTAAAATACCTGTCGAAGTGAATTCTGTTTAATAACTTAAAAGTGCCACGTTGTTGTGTTTACTTTAATTTTAAATTTACTTTACTTCAATTTTAAACACAGTTTTATTTACACTAACTTGTTAAAGTTAATTTGTATTTTGAACCTCTGAATAAGTAAATTACAACAAGTCTATCGCCTTTCTAAGTGTTCAACAAAAAAAACCGATAAGTCGTGTACCTTCTTCGGTGTTGTCATAGACGATCGACTTCTTGGATGACAGGTTACCCATGGTTACAAGTTTGCGCGAGAAAATATGGACACACCAAACCAAATAGGGCTTGGCACCATCTTCGAAGCTTTGCTCCTAAATGACCAAAGTGCCTTTCATCTTATCTCAAGATACCTGCTGTGTGAAGTTGACTCGTCCCTCTTCGGTTCGGTCTACTCGACAGCAGCTCACCGACGCACGTGCTTACCCATAACCCCACACACGGGAGCGGAGCGCTCGTGACTGCTTTCCTAGCTGGGGCTCGATCAAGTTTCCCGGAAGTGTGACTATTCCACTTCAGGTTAAAAGGGGAGGTGAGCAACGAGTCAGCTATGGGCGGCGACTTAGAAAACTCGTTTCCTGACTAGAAAGTAGAGAAATGCTGGAATGAACGTGGTGTGGTTTCAGCGGAAAGATGACAGTGGGAACGGAAATTGATTACAAACCTGATTTTTTTTTTCTTTTACGGTTTTTCGGTAAATGGCGAAACTGAACGATTGCTTACGACGAATTGGTGGTTTCTTGCGTTGCTTGGCAACAGTTGACTTCTGGCTATCAAAAATATTGTTGAATAAAAAAATAAGTGAAATTAACTTTTTTCTTTATTCATGTAAATATTGTATGTAAATGTTGCGCATGCACTAGCGTTATTACTTTTTATTTGTCATTTATTATTCATTCTTCATTCAATCGTTACCATGATACGTTCAACCGCAGCAACTATTCTTATCGCTATCACTTGACTTGCTTCTAACCTGTGTAAACAATAAAATCAACTCTTCTAAATCAGGAGTTTGCTGTGTTTGTCTTACTAAGCTAAATTAAATTACAGTAATTGGCACCATACACCATAAAAATTATTACCAATTATTAATACAGGCGGGGAGAAAATTGATATCTGCAATAAATATCACTCATTTGGGTCAAAGTAGCTTCCGTGGGCAACAAATAAATTTCTAAAGACCGCGAAATAAATGAAGACAAACGATTTTCGTTACTTGCAATATGAGTAAAGTTTCCTTTAGGCTGAAAGCTGAATGTATCGTACGGTTTTCGATCCCAGGCTGTTGTTAATGTTGAAATAAATGGTCCTTTTTTTGGCACTTATACATTGGCGCGTGCAATTGTGCTATAGATTTTGGGCAGCATTCCAGAACATGAATAAATGATAATATAAAACCCGTTTCAAGACACCCTATAAAGTTTACATGAAGTTAATTAGGCCCAAGGTAGTTATTTTACAGAGAGTGGTCTCGTGCCCCAACATCACCTGAATGACCCACATTCAGTGTGCGGCAGGAAAAACAAAGCGTCGAATGGAAAACATCCATAATTTTTTATTTCGGTGAATTCCTTTTTGACGCTTTGGTTCTGAGAACGAAGCTAACGGTTTCTCGAGACAAATTATGTATAGCAATATTCGAAGTAACGCGTCTCATGAAAAATGTCCAACACAAGCGTAATTTATACATTATTCATTAAACGTGGACGAAGGAAAGCGTGTAAAATAGATTACTGAGTGTGAAGCTTATTATGTAGTAAGAATTATATAAACTTTCTGCAGACTAAGCCACTTTGTCACACGTGCTACCAAGAAGGAACCTCTCAGGATGCAAACTTCCGCCTTCTGGAGCATGCATTATATAAAAAAGGAGGAGGGAAGAGAAAGGTGAAAAAAAACTAAGAAAAAAATAAAAGAAAGAAAGTTCAACCCGGTGTAGAGCAGTGCGCCGAAAAAAGGGTCCAAATCTCTTTCTCAAAGTAAATTACTTGAGAAAGATAAAGGGAAAAAAATCCTAAAGCGAACATTCTTCCTCGAGGGATGAAAAAGGCACGAAAAGTGCTGGAAAACTAGTAAATAGGAGCTGAGGGAAGGATCAATACAAATTGCATTCGATGGGTATTGTCCTCAGATCACGAGACACCGACCAAAAATCAACTTCATTACGGTTGCTATTGTCCATTCCTATGCAAATGTAAATTTAGAGATCGTGCGTTGGCACGAATGTGAAAAGTTTATTTTCAACCTAATTAGACAACTTGCGATAATAAATGATAACAAATTTAATTGCTAATGCTCAAGAGAAGGACATACTGTACATACAATTATTTCTGATTACAAAGCTTATTGTAATTACTCGCGTTTGTGGCTGTCGATTAGCTTATGATAATAAAATTTTACATTCATACATTTCTGCTGATATGTTATTAATATTGCCCTACTTAATGCTGTTGTTTCAAAAGATATTATCTAGATTTTTTTATGGATCATTTTCTGGTAGTGATGAGGCATTTTGCAGAGTTGATGGTTTTTAGCTGAAAATCGGTTATTTGTTTCATTTCAAGTTAGTATGACTTATATCATTCTCGACATTATCTTGAGAATTCTTTCCTCGGCTTCTTTTGATTCTGTAGAACGTAGAGTCAAAAGAAATGTGAGAAATGAGATTTTGTTTCTTTCAGTCTCCAAAGCTTTGTTTTGATTAAGGTGAAACGAAAATAATTTTTTGCTCCTCTATCTTCTGTAATTAAAAATAGAAAGTAAACAATTTTTTCTATAATTTCCGAATTTTATTTTTCAAATAAATTAAATTTGCCTTCAATCATTCATTTTGCTTTATAAAATTTTGTAAAGCAATTATTTTTTTTTTACGTTTTTCTTTCTTCAAGTTTAATTATAAATTTATTTATGAACTCTTACACAAATTGCAGCTTAACGTAATCAATACGTACGTTAGCTGCCGGATTAAAATATGGATTAAACTTGCGCAATGGGAAACAAACTTTTCACGAATAATTACTAATAATCAGTAGACATAATCTGAGCACACTGCAATGAGTATTGATTCAATGCTTAATATTTCACGTCAAATTATCCACGAGTCGAATAAAATAAAGGAGCGCAGCAAAATATTGAGAAAGAAGAGACGTTCTTCAGATAATGAGAAAAAAATAGAATTCAGTTTTCACACTACTCGAGTAATGTTACCGGAACAAACGACGTCGATGTTTGAAAGAAGAAGATAAAATAGAAAAAAATTACCATGGTTTACTTTACAACTACTATACAGCAGCAAAGTGGGCACATTTGTTTCGGGTGGAAGCGACTGGGTGCAATTTTAGTCCGGAGAAAAGATAAGGACGGGAGAGAGGTTCATTATTTAGAGACTCCAGTAAAGCTATTTAAGTCTTTTTTTGTGTGCACTCTTCGTATCTACATGACAATGGTTGATCGGGTTAAGGAACAGATTGTACCGGTCGTGGATTTATGTTTCCAAGGCACAGTTATGAATATTGAACGTCAGTTTTAAATATGAAATAGGTATCTAAAACTCATCTTGTCTATATTCAATTTGAGTATACCAGTACAAGAATTGAGGAATGCAAAATTTGTAGTGATCGATTCAAATTTCAATAATTTAATAAAAGTTAAGTAGAGGGGAATGTGCTGTAAGAACATTAGAATATTCAAAGTTGTTTATGTAAATATGATTTATGTATAAAAAAAAATAAAAATTTTTAATACCGTGCTCAAATTACTACATCAATCAATCAACCAGACGCTATTATGGGTAATCAATCGCTCTTTTTCGTAATTAATGTGTTTTTTGGTGTAAAATCTCAGGTTGCTTCTTCTTTTATAATTTTCTTGGCTTTGAGAAATACCTTTAATCCTTTGTTATAAAAAAATTTAAGCACTAAAAGCTTTCCGAGAACAAATTTAGGAATCTTCGTCGAAATTAAAAACGGGACTCTCGAGTCTAGAGTGACAATATAATCGTTTTCTGCTTGTCGTGGCGCACTGGGAAAAAGAAGTAATGGAATATACTTTTCTGCTCGAGTTAAAATGAAAGAATTTGTTCTTCTTGGTGAAGGATTCACGTCATGTTTTTACATTATGCTGCGATGTCAAACTAGAAGAGATGAATTGACTAACACTAATCCCTTTTCCTTCATTCTCACGCACTGAAGAACTTTAAAGTACCGTATACGATATTTTAAATTAAAATCTATATACGGTAAGACTATATTGTGAACTTGCAGATGGTTGTACAATAATTTCAGAACTGGAAATAAGAGAATGCTATATTAAGCAGAATTTTTCCACGAAATTAATCTGAAAATAGTATAATTAAATTTCCTCGTATTAATGCATCTTCTGAGGTTTCTTTGAAATTAAAACTAAAGTTTCATGAAAATTTCTTTTCGCGGCAGTATAAACTTGAGACGTTTAAAATAATTAAAATCATTACTTATTCAAAACTTGAATTTAAAAGATTAGCATCAATTTAAAAAGAAAATTTAATTAAATCTCAACGCCCCCTTCAATTTTTCAATTACATACTTTATTTTATTTCTTAATTCCAAAGGAAAAAAAACTGTGATACACCCTATAATTTGGCTTCTTGGATAAGGAAGTTGTTGCAAAGATGCTGTTCACTCTCACCTTGAATGAACTTTCCAAACAACTACATGTTTGTTAATATGTTGATTTAAATTTTAAATTAGCTGTCAGGTGTGTGGGTGCTGTTTAATATTCTTAAATATTATAGTTCCCACACCCAATCTGCATTTTTACACTTTTCACGGGTCTGAATTTGAATTTTATAACAAACAAACATTTTTTGGGATGAAAAAGGCAATTTTCTATCGTCTAGAATAAAATAATGTGTGACTTGTCTCCATATGCATACTAGTTGTTTTGTTACCTTCCTATGTTAAGTTCAAAAATAACGTCTAAAATGTGAAGATATGACAATCTAAACTGCGTAACTTAGTTACAAGTGGATGGTTGCTCACATTAACGACTTCATAATTCGTCTTAAGGTGAAAAACAGACGTAGAAAGTATATTCTACGCACTGTAATTAACTCAGCAGCTTGATCTTCGGCCCCCATTTCATTTTTCATCTTTATAGTCAAGCCTAAGGTACTTAATTTCTCCACCTTTTCTTATTTCTAGTGTTTACATTCATTCATAATTTATTTAATGCTCTGTTTTTTATTTTTGTAAATTTCTTCAAGCACATCAAAGAAAAACAAGCACATATATTTTTTAAAGATTTTGTTAATACACAGGATAAATTTAACCAAATTATTTATTTCAGTTTTTTGGAAAACAAAAACCAAAACTGACACGGTTCGACGTTAATCATACCGTGCCTATATTTTCACACACACACACCCACACACAAGCTAACAAATCGATTTTTAATGATTTAGTCTGCTGTTTCCATGGAGATGGACGACGCTAAGAAGCGGCCATGGTTAATGGCATGGCTTAAAAACTGATGGCATGCTTTTTAATTAGACGTGAATGGAGAAGTAGACCCTAGTTTACGTGAAATCAAAAACACTGAGGGGAACAAACAATGACGAACACCGGCGATAATGAATGCGTTGTATTCGACAGAACCCAACTGAGCAGAAAATCAAGCGGGGCTGAAAGCGGATTGGCAGAAAACGATGACTTAGGAATTAGTTGGGACCAAGTTCCTTTGGGGAAAAATCTAAAGAATGTTGGCTGCATCAAACTTGTTGACACGACGGAATCATGCAGTAAACGCGTCTGCCCTCCGAATTCCGATCACTTGGCCAAGACTCCCCTCCCACTGTATATTTACTCTGATTGGGATGAAGGCAATTTTGGTACGGATTATAACAAGGATATAAACAAGGATGTGATGCGATTACGAAGCAGAAGACGATTAAAGAGGGACAAATGTGCCCTGAGCAGTCAACAAGGAGAAGAAGACAAACGATGAAAAGGATCGTGCAGTGAAGCTTCGTTGGTGGATGATAGTGTATCTTTATCCATTGATCCTAATTCTCACAGGATTATCAAGGGAGACTTCCCAAGTCGCTAAGAAGATTGAAACATGTCTTTTGAACTCTGGAAGAAAGCCTACACCTGAATGTTACTAGTGTAACACTAATACTAGTAGCGTTAATACCTTTTACACAACGACAACATACACAACTACAAGTTAAAATTTAATGATTTTTACGTTTAAACAAATCAATTATGGATGTTATTTCTACTTCTTGGTACTGGGGAGCACTTACATTTTCAATATTTTATTTTTGGAAATGGCTTCTGCATTAGTATTCATAAGCCAACCTCACAAACTGCTCAATTGTGCCTCTGATTTGGCGTATAGGTGAAAAGAAACTCAAATAAAGTGCGAAGAAAAGACGGTAGCATGGGAACAAATTTGATTTTTCCCCCTCTTTGCGTATGGAGCTGTAATTTATTTTGTTCCGCGAGTTTGAGTGTATTTTTGCACTTTTCTTTCAAGTCTCTGAAAATTACATCAGTAGATCCGGATACCGACTCTCGAATTGGATACTGCGGCCAACTCTTATTCCTCAGTTTCTCCTTCCAAAGCAAAAAAACCAAAAAAACCACTCGATATTTTTTTAGATCGATACCGACATGTTTCAATTGAATTGTAATATTTTTGATTGTCTTTCCTTTTTTTAAAAAAAACATCAGACGGAATTCATTCTAACTTGAATTTCAAAAATGGATTTTTTTCCCCTTTCTCTTTTCCTAATTCAAAAGGAAATCGGGATAGATGATGGTGGAAAGCTTTCTGGAGGAGTTGACAGCTTCCACTTATCATGTTTGTGTTCAGTGCACGCGCTCCTGTCCCTTTTTGAAAAACCGCTTTTTTGAGTCGAGAGTTTGCATTTTCTATTCGAATGGATCTGTCGTGTAATCCTGACTACATTGTTTCATTACAAGTCAGCGACAAGTACAGATAAGTAAATATCTCCAAGTATCCACCGAAGAAAACGAAATAATATGAATTTTATATTTATTTTTATTTTGCGTTTTTCTCGCCTGCAAGACTCAGATATGTTTCTGTCAACAAATCGAAATGTCTGCGTCTTCATTTTAAATCCCCCTTCATCCAAAGAGCAGATTCCTTCTACATTTCCGTTCCTTGCGCTTTCCTAAAGCCAAAATGAAATCACTTGCTATAACCACACAAGAAAGAAAAACATTAAAAAAAAATATTTATTGATAAAAAGTTTTCCCCAAGAAGATTTTTTGCTTTTATATTTGTCTATAATTTATATCTTAACAACAATCAAATCACCTTTCTTCCCACAAGTTACTTTTCGAGTTTGCCAGGTCTTAGATGCTTGGTCTTGCGACACAATCAGCTGGATTGTTTACCTTGGAACATAGGTGAACACTCCAATTTGACCACTTTGCTCTCAGAAGGAAATCGATTGGAGACTTTACCACCTATACTCAGTGAGAGAAGAATTAATTACCGAGCTTTAGGTTCGACTAATTCTTGACATTTGTGTAAATAAAATCTCGAAATTTTGATCTGATTACTTAATTCTGGGTGTTATTATAGGATTAATTATAAACCGAGCGAACTCAATATCAGAAGTAATCCCATCGTTGATCCACCAGAAAGTGTACTTAATTTAGTCTCCGTGGAATAAAGTATACTTTATCTCCCCGTCAGAAGGTCAGTGTGTTTAACGAACATGCGGAAGAGTGAGAAATCAGACGAATTAATTCCAAATTTAATTAAAATAAAATTATAAAGTATAATTTGTTAGTTACATGTAAGATGTAACGAGAAATCCCCATGTACCTACTTTAATGAAATCCATGTCTTTGTATTCAAAATCATAAAGTAAAAATAATGAAAAATGAAATTACTTTTTGAGTAAGAAGTAATTTGCATTTTCTTTTGATTTTAATTCAAAAATAAATTTTTAAGGAACCTCTGTCCTTTAATCCCATAAATCCCATTCGAATTTCGAATGGATTTTACAGCTTCAACTGATGAGACTTTCATCGAGATTCCATCATGAACAACGTTATACGAGGCACGATTCTTGAACTGCGACATAAAAGTTAAAGCAAGTAACTAAATCTTAAATTTTAATAAATTTTTTAACCTTTGCATCGTGTTTTGCGCCTATAAAATAATTGATAAAAATATTCAATTTACGATTGCTTTAAAAACTTGAAAGCACAAAGCACGTCTTGAACAAATGGAAGCAGCTGCATGTGGTGAGTGCTGCAAGTTGCTTTTCGCTGCATCTATTAGTGTATATTATATATTTTATGAAAGAAATTGTTGTTGGGTTCGGTTATGAAATAAAAATTGCTCTAAAGAAATTATGTCGCTTCCACATTTGTAAATTGATTAGATGGAATCTAGTAGCTGGCGTGCAGAGAAGTTGCGTCAGTGGTGTACTTTGCTAAATCAAAGAGAGGGAGTGAGTGTGTAATCAAATTTGTGCTTTCTGGTCTAATGATCATCCAATACAGCCATTTTTTTAAAATGTATAACTTAGTTATATAGGAAAAATCTAATTTTTCCTTTTTAATGTTCATTATGTGTGTGGTAAACATGAAAATTGCCCGCTGATGTTGTCCAAGGTTAAGTGACAAACTTTAAGT
The DNA here is from genome assembly GCA_034695885.1 of Geophilus flavus. Taxonomy (NCBI): domain Eukaryota; kingdom Metazoa; phylum Arthropoda; class Chilopoda; order Geophilomorpha; family Geophilidae; genus Geophilus; species Geophilus flavus. Next base: position 31,325 of record JAQFZO010000025.1, read on the forward strand.
TGCGTTAACATACTATTTATCAGTTGGCCGTCTGCCTCGGTATCATGCATCACTTAACATTTGAAAAATTCATCTAAAGTCAAGTTTACCTGATACTATTTCCGCAATGGTAACAGTAACACCATCTGCAAGTAAATAGTCAACAAACAGTTTGTTATCTGGTCTGTAGCAGACTGTTGGCTGGCTGCCCCTTGAGCGTTCCACAGTTGACATACTAAATATTTTTCATGCTTCAACTTTCGTTTGAAGTCCCAGTATACAACTATTTCCTTTTAATGAGGCAATTAAGTAAAACGCAAGGCTAAAAGGGACAAATTTTTCAGCAATGCATTCTTCACATTCGCATTACTAAACATTACTTATTACTTATATTTGAATGTCTGATCAGACTTTTCTTGCTCCGATATCAGTAAATCATTAGATTACGTAGCATCCTGTATAATATAAGAATAGAAAATAAATATGATCGAATTTATCAACGTGGTCTTGCCTTAAGCAAGTAGCCCACTTCAATCTTCCTCCTTTAGAAATTGCCACGAGGAAATTCCGATCAATTCGGGGAAAAGAGACAGGTACACTAATCTTGAGCTATTCCAAAAATAATTTAATCAGTACGCGCCTCATCATTGTGCGACTCAATTAAATAACGATAAGTGAAAACATGGGACAAGAAGTTTTCATTAATCCTGTCACAAGCAGGCGATTTCAATTTTCTTTTAATTTTCTTTCTATTTTATGTGCGCACATGGATTATGGTAAAACATCCGGGCAATATCCACCACAATACCAGGCAATATAGATGCGGCGGGGTGAAATTTACATTTCAATTTTAATATTCATACACTTAAAGCGGAAAATACTAACATTTCACTAGTCGTCGTCAGTCTGCTTGACATTACTGCACACAAGCTATAATTTTTAATTAACATCCACTAATTAATCAATAAGTCTTACCATAAAATGCCATGCTCGTTTACCTCTGGGAAATCACATAAATCGAAGAGCTCAGTATTCCACAAACAACATAATAAAAACTGTGCGATGGTTAAAGGTTGAGTGTTGCCCAAGTATTAAGCGTAAGTGAAGTTAAGAGCCCTGAGATATTTTAACGACTTTAATAAATACGTCAATTTAACGCTGGTTCATAACTTTCCGAGGAAAAATAATCGAGAAAGTGAAGCAGCCAATACATTTGAAACGTTGTGAAATTCGTCTTCAAGCTGATCGTTTGATGTTTTCGAGGCCACAGGGCAACGTGTAGGGCCGTATCATGTTATATTTTATTTAAATCACTTGTACAAAATGTACGAAACATCAAAAACTATCATAAAAGAATACTGGAGGATGTTTTTTTTGTTTTGACAGTTCCTCTAATACTAAAAAAACATCAAAATAAAAAAAATAATGTGTACCGGTATAGGAAAATTTAATAAAAAATTCACAACATGCAAAAGCTTTGAAACATTATCTTCTGCAAGTAAATGTAAGAAATTTATAATGTGTTATTAAAGTAGACAAAACTATTTTTTTTTTCTTCAAAAATCATTAATAATTTTATAAATTGGAGATTCTTATGATAAACTGTCATTTATAATTTGTAAAGCCTAAACAATTTAGGCAAATGACTGACATTAATTGACAGCATCCCAAAAGACAACATTTGAGTAGTGTAGCGTTAAAAATATTTTTTTTTCATTTGTCATTATAATAATAATATTGATTTGTAAAACTATTAAAATAATAGTAACAGCGCAGTAATTACTGTAGTTTATAATTAAAGTAGCTTGGAACGGAAGATAAGATATAAATAAGGTATTGATTTTACAATCCCTATTTAAATTGCATTTGCGATTATAACCAGTCAGTTACGTATTCTAAAAATAACTTTGTAAATTCATACTACAAAGAAGATACTAATGACTATGAAATCAATTTATTGTCACAAATGGCTTTTACCTGAATTGTATTATGATTAAGTAAATTTTCAATCGAGTCGAACACAATATTATTCTGGTACAACGGTTAATGTAACTCGATGACGCCTTCGCAGAACACTCATGTTTAAATCATGCTTGCTATCCAATGCTTTATTTACGTCTCCAGCAGACATAATTGGGGTTCCATTAATGTGAGTAATTACATCACCCGGTTGAAGTCCTCCTCTGAGAAACAAGTGTTAAAAAATTAATCAATTTTACAAATTTACAGTACTTGTAGTCATACTTATAAGCAGGCGATCCAACAACAATTTTCCACACTAAAACACCATGAGAAATTTCTTCGGAAAATTCCGGTTGTCTTTGTTGAAGTTCGAGTATTAATGTTGGAGAAAGAGCTAACATCGTGATCCCAATGTATCGGCGTTTGGGTGCACTCGGTGGCGTTGAAGTCTTCCCAAACCAACTCCAAGTACCTATCAAAAAATCATGACAAAGTATTTAATATTCAAGTAGGGGAACATTCACTGCCATTCATCATGAGTTCACTATGTGAATGATTTAATAAATTAAGCGAATTTTTCTGTTCTACTACATCATAGATCTACAACCACCAGCAAAACTTTTAAGGCAAATTAAAAATAAATAAAAAATTAATTTTTTAATCACTTTTCTTATTTTCTTCATTTTGTTTTAAAAACTCATCGGCATAATCAGCGGGTATTGCAAACGAGATTCCTTCAGTTACTTTCATCGTGTTGATTCCAATCGCTTCACCGTCCTGCAATCAGGATTATAATTAAAATTTAACAACTATTTTTAACACTGTACATTATATTTACGATAATCCTTTTATAATCATACCAAGTTAACTAATGGTCCGCCTGAATTCCCAACCTGGAAAATAAATTGGAATTAATTACCCCACATCAAACGAATTAAAGGATTAATAAATGCCTACATTAATAGATGCATCTGTTTGAATGTATTCCATATTTTTATGCCTAATACCTAACTCCTTGCTTTCTCTGTGAACGGAACTAATAACACCCGAAGTGATGGTGTTGCTAAGGGATAATGGACTACCCATTGCCACGACCCATTCACCAGGCCTCAAAGACGACGACGATCCTAATTTTATCACTGGCAAACTTTTCTGTATTTTTTAAAAAAAATTTGAGTTAATATATTGTCGGTTTAATTCACTATTTATGTCACATACACACTGTATCCTGACGGTAGCCAAGTCAGAAACTGTGTCTATATCTTCAACAACACCATTGAAAACACGTCCATCGTATAACTTCACAATTACGGTCGGTTTGTTTGCAACCACATGTGCATTTGTTAGTATCAAACCGTCTTCATGCACAATAAATCCAGAACCGTTGGAAACTGGTATGACATGTCCGGTATAAGGGTGCCTGAGTTATAAAATAATAAAAAAATAAAGCAAATAAAATTAAAATTCTCAAATAATAATCACCTGCCCATAATTTCCAAATAAACGACGGCTGGGGCAGTTTTTTCGACAATGTCAGCGATGAAGTTAAATCTTTGAGACGGTCGTATGTAAGGTTCCGCTTCGTCAATGACTATTTTCTCGGGTTCGATTGGTTTAGCAGCCTTTACGCTAAATACGGATGTATTTTTCACTTGTAATCCGAGCCACAGCGCTGAGCTCACGGCTCCACTGGTTAAACAGAAAATTCCAATTTTTCTCCATGTTTGATGATTTTTTGATAAAAAAGTTGAATTATTTCGAGTCCAAGTGGATGATAAAATTTGAGTACGCTGACGTTTTAAGATGTTTGATGGTGTTGTGTGGAAAATACCATGATTTAAACATAATGAAAATATTCTGCTCCTTGACAGCGCCATCTTGACAGCTTTGAAGCATTAATCATATGGAACATTTTCCATTGGTTGAAAACTAGATGACGGTTGAGTCGTTGAGTCACGATCATGTCGCTGGAAATTATTCATCGATAGCTGTAGAGGCAAAAACAATTTATTGACTCAACATTTCCCCTTTTATTTATTTATTATGTTACTTGATGCAATCTATCCTTTTTTATTTAAATGATAAGTCAAAATCATCGATCAGTTCCGCTGCTTGACACTAGAGAGAGCTGTTTAATTTTCTGTTCTGACCGAGGTTCTGACAGTGATCCTTGATCCCCCTTACTGATTGGTCGCGTTCGTTCTTGCCTCTGCCGTTTCCGCCATTCAGTTTGTTTTATTACATGGTTGTAAATGGTGCAGGAGTCCCTTCAGCTGTACTGAAATTCAGTTGGCTTTCTATTGCATTGTTCAATAATTGAGGAAATTAAAATGTCTTCAACCTCAAGCGTAAGTTTTCGGAATTTACATTGTGCCTACATCATAGAATGAATTAATTCATTTTCGTTTGGTACGAATCAAATCGGGTCGTGTAATTATTGTTTTATTGATTTTCATGTATATGTTTTGCATAAATTTTTATTTTTAAAAGTGCTTGCATCCTTACATTATCTGTTTTCATTTTGCAGCGGTCGACCGTAAGAAGAAAGCGTGGTGCAACTTCAACCACCAGTTCAAATGTGGCTATGACTGCAAGATTAAGGAATGTTGTTGCAAGAACCGATAGTGGAAGGACTACTGTTCGACGAAGTGTAAGACGCTCCGAGACAGGTTAGTTATTATAAAATAAAAAGTAAAAGATCAAATCTAATTTGTTCTTTTAAAGTAGTTAGTGATGAGGAAACTCATTGTATTGATTTAACTTATGATGAGGAATATGTCGTTGATCTTACGAATGTCGACACCCCACCTGTTGTAAGTATTAAGCCTACTTAGAATAGATAAGCCTAAATCTAAAATATTTGGTGATTATTGTAAAATGTTTTTTATTTCTTATTTTAGGTATTGCCTACTCACACCGCACCTCGCACAAACCGAAGGCAACGATCCAGGCCGTCGACGTCTCGAACTTTGGCACCAATAGTAGAAATAACGTCGACGCCAACTTCTTCCCGTCGTCATCGTTTAAGCAGTGATGTGTCTATATGCGTGATTGATGACAATGATTACCATTTAAGTGGAAGAGCCGATTCGCCAGATTTACCTGAAGTTGATTACGGACAGCATTACCAGAGAGAAAGTGAAAAAATTACGCAAAACCAAAATCGGGTGATTACTTGCCCTATTTGCTTTGATACCGACCAAGAGGTAAATATACATCGAAAGTTTATTAATAAAAATATTTATTGAGCTTGTTTTTATTTTATTTAGATTTCAAATAGTGGCTTGCAATTAATGTCAACAACTTGCGGCCACGTATTCTGCAGTAACTGTATTACCGAATCCATTCAAAAGAACAAATGTTGCCCAACTTGTAGAAAACGCCTCAAACCTCGTTCAATTCATCCAATATTTCTATAACAGTGATAAATTCCGCATCTTATGTTGAATTAATATAACGAGTTGGCCTCAATTTTTTCCTTGTTTTTTTTTATTCACTTGTTTTTATTTTTAAAAAAAATGCTTAACTGGTCGTTCATTTTTTTTGCATTCTGTTTTTTTAAAAAAAGAAAAAGACTATTATAAATTTAAAATAAAATGTATAACCACAATACTTGTCATACTTATTCTCGAATAAAGTCTTATTTTGGTGTACACTTCTGGGACGTCGAAATGATTAGATCTGAATTCTCATGTGATGAAAATGTTAGACCAGGTTAGACCTCTGTTGGCGAAAACTGGAATTAACCTGACCTGACGAAAATGGCGGCTTCCACGACAGCTAGTAATTTGTTCGTAGAGTTAGCTCGTCTTGGCCAAAGTGGAGAATGGGAAAAGGGTTTAAAAACAGCAAACAAAAGTACGTAATTTTTATTCGTAAACTTGTCATAGACGTTTTGATACATAACATTAATATCGGACTGGGTTAGAAATAAGACATATGCATGAGCAACGTGACCTTACCACAGCATGCCATTCACACCAATATTCTAATTTATTCGTTTTCTCATTACAGTTCTTCATGAAATTCCGGACGATATAAAAGCATTTCAAGCAAAAATTGTTTGTTTTATTCAGTTATCGCAATTCCAAGACGGAATAAATGCCATCGACAAAAATTCGAAATTTGCGAAGTAAGCCTTACCGTACCAAAATTAGATCAAGGCAAACCACTAATTAATTTCATTTTTTTTATCCAAAAAAAGTGATTTAATATTCGAAAAGGCCTACTGTTTATACCGTTTGAATAAAGTGAAAGAGTCGCTGCAACTTATTCAAACTGTTGCCAATCCAACATCTAAGATCAAGGAATTAAGAGCCCAAGTTGTAAGTTAATAATTTTAATTATACAAGCTAAAAAACAAAACTAATAAATAATTTTTTTTAGTTGTATCGATTGGAGAAATATGAGGAATGTTTTGAGGCATATAGAGATTTGATTAAAACTTCTCAAGTAAGTTAGAATTCAGTACAAAATAATGAACAGTTAATTACTTTTTTCTGTTTTGCAATGTTATTTAGGATGATTATGAAGAGGAGAGAGAGACTAACTTAGCAGCAGTCATCAGTAATTTGCACGCATATGGAAAAAAGGTGTTTATAGTTATTTATTGAAATAGAGATACTGGTGTTAAAATGTAAATGTAAATGTTGCTTGTAGTAATGCACATAAACGGTATCTCACTGCGAAAATAAGGCAATCATGTGGTTTTAATGAAATGTAATACTACGTTTAAAAAAATTTTAAATTTGTGGTAACATATTTTTAGCGCATTTTCCTGTAAATGTGTACACACATGTTTAGCCACAAAAGTGCCTCGAAAGTCTTAAGCGATACTTTTTACATAGTAAAATTTCTTTTTTGTGTACATTTCTAATTATTTTAAAAATATTAATGGAAGTACTAATTATTGATAACTTCCCACATATTTTTTTAATATTAATTATTTTAAAAAGTGGTGTTATTACTTTAAGATCCGTTATCGTAATTTTACCTTTTTTAAACATAAATTTTCTAATTTATTAGTAAACACATTTTGTTTAAATATTTATTTGACTGCAGTAGTTTGTTTATAAAAAGGCATTAGTTGTGTTTATATAAAATCATACGTTATTTATGCATACATAGAGGGAGCTGCTTAGTGTGAATTATGAAGTAGTCATTAAAGGGCTCTTCATAGCTAAAAACAGCTATAAAATTTTATGATAAAAATATTTTACCTTGCTTTTACTTACCGAGTAATAATTGTGACCAGAATATTCACCTAGGGATTTGATTTAAAATTTCAGTCCAAGGACATTCCGCAAATACGAGATCACATGTACGAGCTGTGCTACAATTCCGCCTGTGCTTTAATAATACAAGGAAAGTTTAGGGACGCGAGTGATAAATTAAAACGAGCAGAAGGTAATTTCTTGCAGACATTTTTGTGGTGTAATATCTGAATATTTAATACTATAACCTTTTTTTTCCTTTCTATTCCAAAAATAGATCTGTGTCGTAAAAGTTTGGAAGAAGACGAGGCTACCGAAGAAGAGATTGAGAGCGAATTAGCAATAATTAGAGTTCAGTTGGGATATGTTAACCAACTTCAAAATAATAATGAACAAGCACTCAAGTTGTACAACATGGTGGTGAAACACAAGTAAATATTTTATTTTATCGACTCGCCATTCACGATAAATATGTAATATTTTTTTGAATTTTTTAAGGCTTTCTGACAATGGCCTTGTAGCAGTTGCTTCGAATAACATCGTGTCGATAAATAAAGACCAAAACGTGTTTGACTCGAAGAAAAGAATCAAATCGGCCACGATTGGCGGCATGGAATTTAAATTAACCAGCCAACAGCAGAGACAAATAGCAATTAATGCTTGCTTGTTACTCATGCACACTAACCAGGTAAAAAATTATTTGATTTTTTCAAATGACATAATTATTCATAGATGTTTTAATTCGATTTAGTTGGACCAATGTAGAAATCAACTTAAAAAACTGCAAAGTAAATATCCAGATTGTGCTGACGTCGTTCTTCTGTTAGCGGCTTTACATTGTAGAGAAAAACAAATCAATAAAGCTATTGACGCGCTGCAAGAATTTGCGGAGGATCATCCGGTAACTTTGTTGAATATTAGATTGACACAAGCGCAGTTGCTCTTAACTCAAGGACATGTAAACCAAGCGTGTGAAGTTTTACGATCGCTAGACGCCACTAGCTTTAGACCAGGCCTGGTTAGTGTTGAATTTTCATTTGATTTTAAATAGCGGCAATAAATTGCTTCTTTTTCTTTATTAGGTTTCAGCTTTAGTGACTTTATATATGTCCATGGAGGATAAGGAATCGGCAACGAAAGTTTTGAATGAAGCTGTTGAATGGTACAAGTTAAATTCGGTACGTTTACTGAGATTTTAATTAAATTGGGTTTTATTTATGCCCAATTAAAGCTAATTTTTTAATACGATGGGCACTTTGGTTTCGAAACGTTGTGATCGTATCATTATCCATTAGTTTGTTATTTGACGTTGTAAGATTGAAGGGTAGGCAGTTTGAGGATATGACATTCAATCTAACTAAAAGCTTGGTTTTTTTATATTTTTGTTTTTTCACAGCCGAAAGCGCGCGAGTTAATGGTGTTGCGGCATGAAGGTGCCAATTTTCATTTGAAAAATAATCAGATAGCAATGGCAGTTCAATATCTGGAAGAGTTGCGCAGGTGGGTACAATGGGAATAAAAATAGTTTTGTAATTAATTAATTAATCAATTTTTATTTATTTCAGAGTTAAACCGAAGGATATGAAAACTTTAGCCCATTTGATTACGGCCTATTCGCAAATAAATCCACAGAAAGCTCAAGAGTATCCTTGAAAATGTTTTTCAAATTCCTCTTTACTAAATATAATAAGGAGGAAAACAACAATGAATAATTTCCACAAAGTGTTGGCTTGTTATAGATTAAAAAAATGCTGACAACGTGCTTTTGTCAGCCTTATTTTCTTCCTTAATAACATTTGTGTCTAGCATCAGCAGAGAGTTGCCACCTGTCACCGAAGTGTCGCAAAGCATAGATGTTGACAGTTTGGAAACAAGCAGTTGGATTTTGGGAGCCAAATATGTTAAAAAAGTGGGAAAAACAGAACCATCACCTGCCAGTGGGAAAAGGTAAAAATTTCTTTCATTTGAATTTTTTTTTTTTTGGGGGTTATGACATGTCGCAAGCACATGTCAAGGAACACTAATAAATAATGCAATTTTACAAGAAATGCTAACCTAATGTATGCAGCAAGAAAAATTACTAGACATTTCTATTTCTAGATAAATAATTATCACATTGCTCAGATTTTTTCTATTCTAAGAGTCCACCCACCTTGGGCGGCATAATTGAACCCCTATGGGGAGACATTCAGTACACACAATTTTGGAAATTTCTTGTGGCGTACAGTGAAATTAATGTCCCACCATGGCGCCGAAGCAAGCAAAAAAGCTGCTGAGCCATCCTTTAGCTGAAAAGTTTAAAGTGTAGCTAAGCTTGGACAAACTTAAAAAAATAATGAGGCTTTGAGCAAAATAAAAGAGGGGTTGATACATGATAGATGTAATATACGTTGAATCTTAATTTCAATGCAGACTTGTTTGTGCATACAACACTAAAATCCTATTTTTCTCAAAATTAATCCATACAGGGTGTCTCAGAATAACATATGTTCAAATTACTCATTAACTATGCAAGATAGGAAAATTATACGTCTGTAAACTTAAACAAAACAAGAGATGGCTATTTTAATGGTGTCATCAAAATTGACCTTTTACCTCAGTTTCAAGTTTGAGAACTGTGATAGTGAAAAAGTCAATAGAAAGTTGGAGAACTCGGCAAACTTAGCTTAGAAATGATGTAACTTCATATTCTGTATGGGAAATAATGTTAGGGAAAACAGGATTAAACTTGTGCATAAGATAGGCAAAAACACAGGTTTTGTGTTGCAATAAGAGAACATAAGAAAAAAATTACAAAGTTGCACCAAACACAGGCGTTTAAATACAACAAATATGAAATGATCAATGAAAATGGGTCAAACTTGATAGGTTTGCTTCTATTTGAACACGAGTTTCTCGAAATTATTCCCAATAAAGGATATAAAGTTACATCATTTCTAGGCTACGTTTGAGGTGCTCTACTGTGCAACTTTGTAATTGACTTTTTTACTATCGATCATAGTTGTCAAGACAGGATAAAGATGATCTTGAACCTGATATAAAATTTTATTCATTGGGATCCACTACAAATCTTTGACTTCTGTTAGTTTCTGAGATAAATGCCTGATTACATTTGTCAGTTATTCAGTATATCCATAGTCGACCAAATGCGAAATCCGAAAGATTCAGTTTTCAAATACGATTATTTTTTACTATTTCATCACTACGCGATTTAAAATTCACTCAAGTTAGTGCTAGATTTCCACTAATTCCAACCAGTACGCTCGAACCATTTGTTAAATTAAAATCCTACCAGTTTGCATGAATTGGTAGTTCATGAAATTGTTATAGCGCCAATTGCTTCATCAAAATCTCTAGAAAAATTTTAAGTTGATAGATTAATTGATTTTGTGATGATTACCAGTATATTTAGCTATTCTTACAACAGAATCTCAAAATTTTGTTGACAGTTAGTCAGATTGTCAGAATCCTTTACCTCCAGCTTCGTCATGGGCATATTGGTTGGTAAAATTTTTGAATTCCACCGCTGGGTTTAATTTAATTATTATTACTATGGATCGGATCTTTATTTAATAAAAACTACTGAAATATTTAAATATATATTGGTAAAAACATGCATTATATTTATTAAAAAATTGAAATATTTATTTATATTTATGTATATTTTTTTTTTAAAATTCAAAAAAATCAAAACTTGTATGACTTGATATGACAAACGAATATCCAATCCAAAAAATTCTTATTTCTAAAAATGATATTCTACAATATGCAAATTTCAAAACTTTCTTTTAGTTTACCTTAAAGCCAGTTTTGACTTTGATGACATGCATACAAGCAATGAAGGATCCATATGTTGTGTAAACAAAATTGTAAACTTTAATTAGAATTATCAAGAGTTAAAATACTTTTATATTTGGGGTGTTTTTTGGGAATGCAATTCCACAAAATCAATTAGTTTTTTTTGAAATGACAATGGTGATCCTGGAAAATGCAATAAAATTACCTTTACAGGAGATAAAATCTAAACTAGTTAATTTTTAAGCTAGTTAAAATTAATCTATACCCAGTTTGTGATGCCTGGAACCTTGAATAGGAATCCACTTCGTCCACATGTAGGTCAATGCCAAAATATCACATGACTCAACAGACTGGGAGGAGTCATTAAAATGTGCTTTGGTGTTTGGTTTAACCTATTTCTAAATCTGGCGACCAAACTTCATATTACAACAAATACACTGACATCACATGATTTCATCTGCCCAATCAGATCGTGTGGTCAACTACAGTGAATTCCAGAAAAAATGCTAACTATTCAGAATTTTTAAATTTTGCTAATTCATAATTTGTTAATTTATGTGTTAAACATTCATATTTGCTGAATTTTTGTCATTTATTCAGTGAATTTTGTTGTTTGGTCAGAATCGTCTAGAAACGACAAGATCAGATCAAGTAATTCAACCACAAAAAATTCGTTTAAAATCAACTGGTAAATGAAATTCTATCAAATAAATTCAAAATCGTGCAAAATAGTTTTGTCCACAGTGACAGTATAATCGTAATTAGTAATTATTGTGTGCTATGGTTTCGGCCTATGACTGTTTTGACTCGCCAAATGACATGACTTAATAATTTCCTAATTCGGGTCAGGCAGGGAAGCACAGCAATCCTTTTTCTGTTTTAGCATTTAGGTGCTTTCAATTTTTTTTAATATTCAGCTTTAATCTGTTGGTTTCGAAAATAGCTATCCACCGTCACCAAATCAAGGGTTATAAGGGTATATTTTTCAAGTCCACTTGAGTGGAAATGCATAGATACGACAGACACGGATGTTGTTTTGATTGGATGTTCTGAAATTTCAGGAAAATACGGAAGCTGTGGGCTTATACGGCCAAAACACGAGTCACGACACATGTTTACTTCTCATATTACTTGCACGAATTAATTATTTTTTTACATGGATTCTTCCAGGAAGCACAAGTAAACGAATACTCCAAAATTGTGCAGTCATCCAGCTATGGATGACTGCACAATTTTAACGTGATAGTTTTTCCACTGTTACGTCAAATAACTAAGTGCTGATAGCGTTGGCTTTGATCTTTGCCTGTTTGCCATCAAGCCGTGAAGACGTGCATAGTTAGTTGTTTTCCCTAAAGATGCATTTCGAATTACCAAAAACACTAACTACTCCCACTTTGGAGAAAAGCCATCGAGTGCTTTCTTAGCATTAATTTTGATTGAACAGGCAAATTCCATTTGCGGCAATCAAGAGAATGTTTTTAAATTTTGAATTACACTAATTATGAACGTAAAATCGATCATAATTATGATATCTAAGATAAAATACTCGCAATTCGAAATGCTCGTTACTCGAATTTCATTCTATTTTATTCCAAACTGAATCCTTGGGCACACTTAATCATTTGTAGGCCATTAACGTATGATTACAATGTTAGCAGCCCGTTTTCCCTGTAGAAATTAACTATTTTCTTCAATACAAAAGCAACACCTCAAAACACCTGCACTCAAAACTTTAACATAAATCACGTCAGAACAAAACAGAACAACAAAGAAAAAGAAAAAAAATCTTGGAAAACATATTTTGAATGCAGAAAATAATTAAATAATGCAAATTAAGAGAAAGGACAATTTATTTATGCTGATTAGAATTGCCTCACCTTTAATCGAATAAAGAAAAGTAAGTGTTTTCTTTTATTATTAAATTATAATACATCGTTATCTATTTGCAAGATTGGCAGTTGATGCGAGCAGATATTTTCCAATTTAGTAAACTGTCAAGAAATATTTGCGTGATAATAAATCAACGTAGTAATAAGTTTTTTGGGATGATTGGGCAGCACTAGGTTTGTGGATTTAGCGTATTGATTTTGAAACGATCTTGTTTATTCGTGCCACAAGAATGATTTTGGCATACACAACCTCATCCATTATAAGTTTTAAATTAGTTTAATCATCTAGGAATACTTTTGCACGTAGTTCTATGAATAGTGATGTCGGAATGAGGACGGAAGCCGAGCGGGTGATAGGTTTAATGCGTTTTGCTTAATTGCATTTCTCGTTTCGCTTAATTTATGCATTAATTGACGACAAAAAAAAGTATGGGTGATTGGTTTACGGTTAATTATTTTTCAAAAATAATTTTTTTCAGTGCAGTATCAATATTTTACTGGTTTTGATTTTATTAATAAATTTTTTTTTTTTTTTTTGTATTTTAATTTAATTTCAGTGGAAAAGTTAATGAAGTAATAGCAAAAAAGAAGAGAAAGAAGAAGAAAGGTGCGTTTTTAATTGGGAAAAGGTAATTGAAAATTTAATGAATGTTGTTTGTAAAATTCCTTCTTTTTAAAGGAAAACTACCGAAAAACTACGATCCATCGGTTGATCCTGATCCGGAGAGATGGGTTCCTAGAAGAGAAAGATCAACTTATAAAAAACGAAAGGATAAAAGAGGAACGGCTATTGGTAAGGATTTTTTTTTCTCCCTTCCCCTCTCCTCCCCTCCTGAACTTTATTTTATTGCTCAAACTACACAACTTCGAAGCATAAAAAGAAAAAAAATAGGCCGTCAGAATTTGGCTATGATTTTGGTTTTTGACAGAGATTCTACGATCTGACTGCAAATGCATAGGGGAATGACTTGCAAGCAGATTTTGTGGTCGCATTTAGCGGTGAAATCGAGTTTTTTACTCTCCGTAAATAATGTGACTGAAATAGTAATCTCTCCTCTAACTAACCGTTAACGATTTATCATAGCCGGAAGCGAACACGGACGAACCGTAGAGAAAAGTATGTTTGAAAATGAAACCCTGTTGTTGACTCAGTAAAATATGGCATCAATTCTTTCCAAATGCGCTCATGACCTCATATCTCGTAATTCAACTGTCCGAAATTGCATTTTTCCTCTATACGCAATGGAATATTTCATCTCCTCCTCGAAGTTCTTTTTCCCCCCAATTTCACCCCTCCACTCTACATTCCAATCCTATTTTTTTTTTCTCTCCTCTTCTTCTTTTCCTATAACCCGAAATTTTTGGAAATACCTGCTTGCTACTTTTATCCTCTTTCAATCGAACAAAATGAAAATGTCTTTTATTTCACTGCACCGAGTAGTTGGAGTTGATGCTTCCATCGCAATCTTTTCTTTCCCTTGCTGTTTCTTTTCGCCTTTCATCCCTCCTCACGGCTCATCAGCTTCATGCTTTCTCGAAATGATGGCCCGAGTATTTTGCTCGTAATGGAAAGCATTGCACCTCCTCACAGATAAAAACGTAAGCGTCAACAGAGTCGTAACAACAGGGCTCAACTACTGTCGTCATTAGTATTACTAAGAATTTTTTCCCCGAAGTTTGTGTGGCATGAAATTCCTTGACTGCAATCCTGATCTTAACAGCAAATTTTTGCTGCGTTTTGAGTTTTGACAAAATAAAATGACCCAAGATGGTAATAGCGAGTTAGTCGTATAATTTGCTGACCCTTTATGAACTATTTGCTGACAGCGGGTGGTCTGCATCGGTTGTCAGATAAGAATGGAGTTTAGAAATTGCTTTTCAAAGTCACTTCAAATTCAGACCATCTAAACTCGTCTTTTCTTTTTAGTTTTTACAAAAAAAAATCTTTCTAAACTTTAATGAGGATTTTTAAAAAAAAATATAATTTAAAGTTAATTTATGCCAAGGCTGCAAAAGGGTGGGGATAATGAAGTGGAAAGTATTTATCTACTGGATAAAACAAACGGATTTTAAAGTTTTTGAATATTCTTCCGAAAGTTATATTTTGTAAAATTCTAGAAGATTTAGTCGAGAATTGAAGAAAAAAAATCGTTTGTTTGTGTTCCTTCATCAGCAATTAAATTATGCTTCGATAGATTAGTAAATAAATCTAGCTGCATTAGAAAACGAATTAAAATTCGTGTGTATATTAAATAGAGATGAGGATGATTGGATTTATGTTAGAGTTGGTTGGGAAATTTCAATCTAAACTCTTTCCAAACCTCAAGTTGGGAATAAATCACCACGTTGGCTTCTTCCATAGATTTTACATTAGTGAATTAATTCAACTTGTGAATGGGTAAAGTTTGTTATGTGTTTAACCATTTTAACTGCAGTAATTCTCATCTGGTAAATACGTACTGTAGCTTGGCTGGTATTATGTAAACATGATTAATGATCCAATTAATTTCTTGGGTATCTCTCGCAACATCTTCAGCCTGTAGGAAAATAAGATGGAAATATGCCTTCATTTACTAAATTATGTAATGATGATGACCCGACAATTTGCTCAGTCTTAACACCTCAGATCAGATCTAAGGTAGTCGGTGAAAATCAGCTTTTCAATGATTTTCTTTAATTTTTATATCGTAAATATTCTAATTGTGCGCGGGTCTCAATTAGACCGCCGGGGAAATTCGATTTTTGCAGTTAGTGCGTAGTGACTTCTGTGTAATTCGAGACTTTCCCTAAATTGCAACTCGACTTGGCGCGTCGCAAATTCGATGTCATATTTAATCTGCAAGTTTTTGAATTCATGAGAAAAAAATTTTGAGAAGCTGCAGTTAACAAATTTTTGAATCACACTTCTACGATTCGGGTATGCAAATGACAACGTTTGGAACTCCAACCTGGCGTAAAATTATAATCCACATTGGGGAAAATGAATCTGACTTCCTGAAGCAGGAGCCGAAGTTGTGAGTATAGAATTGGAAAATGTCTGGATGGAATTTAATTTTTTGTTGTGATCGATTAATACGCGGGTTTCTAATAGTAGTCACAAATTAGCAGCCAGGACCGTCCACAGTATTTATGGGATCCTGGGCATTTAATATTTGTGCGCCACTTTCCAGCACTAAAGCCTAGTGTACACCTCTTGAGTGAAATGAAAGTTTTCAGCTCAACGTAAAAAAATTCTTCACGTGAAAAGAAGTGTCTGTGATTTCACGCCGGATGCGAGTGAAAACTAAGTGTTTTTTTCCTAATCGAAGTAAAATTTTTTCAATTCACCATGCAGTTTTCATGTGAAAAAAGTAGGTGTGTCGTAGGCTTAATGGAGGAAAATCGATGTCGAAGATTGAGTTAATGTTGTTATAAAAAAATATTTTGATAAATATTGTGAAATATCGGTCCATGACCCCTGCTCATATTCATTTTCATGAAATTCATTCACTGGGAAAAAATATGGCTTTACAAATATTAAGGAAAATTAAAGTTGTGAAATATGATACAACATTGAAACTTACAACTTAAAAGTGCAATTTACAATTTCGTAAAAGTGTTTCTGGCAAAAATTTGTTTTATTACAGTTAATTTAACTCAATGTTAAATTAACTTTTACTACTTAAAAGTACATTTTTCAAAATGCACTGTAAATTTAATGTTTTATCACGTTATGGCATTAACTTTAATTTTTGTAAAACCATACTTGAAAAAAAAAAAATTAAAACATCTGCCATTCATAAAAATCTCCCACAAATGCAGTCAAATTTCCCAAGTAAGAGCCCTGCTTGCCGCTTTCTAAAGGTGGGTCCTGTTAGTAACATGATAGGGCTATTAAATGATATCTATCTCTACTTTCTTCTGGCAGTTCAAAATGAATGATCAAATCAGGGATGAGCAAAATACATGCTTCGTATTTAAAAAAATATTTTAAATACACAGGAATTGAGTTTTAAATATTTAAGTTATTTAAAACAAACATGTCTGGATCTAACATTTTGAAATAATGGTCATTTGTTTGTTTTTTTTTTAAATCTTTAAGTTGCACATACTGTTCTACGTAAGTAGCCTCTAGCATGAATGTTTTATAACATTCATTTGAACTGACCAGGCTGTAACTTCTACTTCAGGCTATAACATGATACGCCACTTTCGAGTAAAAACCGGAGGTTTTACATCTGTACCGGTATTCAAAAAGCGGTTTGAAAGATTAGCCTCGAGTTGAAATTACCATCACCATGACTCGTCCTTTTTTTTCTTTCTATCTTTTTGTTTAATAATTTAAAACAAGAACCTTAGGACTGAAAGGAGAACTTGTCATGAGCTGTGGGGACAATTTAATTTTTCACAATGACTGTCAGTGTCTGGGAGACACGCAGTTTTCACTCGAGAGAATTTCTGTCACAAGTGATAAAGTTCAAGCTTACACATCGAAAAGATTTACTGGACTGAAAAGAAAACACAAACTAGCAAATCTTCATTTAAACTTAGTGTCAAGATGTCTCGCACACGTCACGCTACCAGTGTAAAAGCAAGTATTCGATTCGGTATGTCGAAATGAAAGGCATCGAAGCCTTTTATAGGCAATTTGAATTCATTATCTGCCCCATTGAATTCAAAACGATGCACGATTATGTGCAATCGCATTTTTATTTTTCAATTACACAAAATAGTCTTATCTGAAGTTTGTCTGCACACTGTATGTTACGTATTTTTACTGGTACATAGGGTTTTATGTAGTACGTGATACGAGTCTCTTTCTATTTTAATTTAATTTTGGATAACGTTCTGGTTTTCTTTTCTATTTTGTAGGCAAAGGGACACAAGGGGCAACTGCTGGCGCCAGTGATATGTAAGTTTAAGTACTTGATGGCATTTTTCAGTTCCATGAAGCCTTGTGGGACTATTGAATTAATGTCGCAATCAATTTTTTTTTCAGGGATGCAAGCAAGTTAACTTCTTCTTGCGCTAATTCGCCACGTGGGGGCGTTTCTAATTCAACTTCTCCGTCTGTGTCGTCACCGAGCACTGCAGCGGCGGCACAAGGGCCTAGACAGCAGAGACCTCCGGCTGGTCAAAAGAAGAAGAAAAAGAAAGGGGGTAAATGGTGAAAAGGAAAGATTTAACCAAGGATAGCATTTGTACTTGAAAATAATAAATACCTTTGGTGTAATGTTTGTTTGGTTCGTTTTATTTACCCACATTTGTCAATGACAATAAACTCGATCGAGTACCTCATCAGTAATGCTTAAGCTCTCTCCTGGTAGTGATGTTATGCATAAACATTAGGCTTCTCGTCTCCAATGTGGCAGCTGATTTAATCGAACGTGTGCTTTGTGGAGATTGATTAAAACCTGATCAAATTGTCAGTACTGTAGTGTACGTAAATTGTAAATGTTATTTTAAAGATTTGAATACATAATTTCACTGACGATACGGATAAATAATAAAAATTTATTACTTATAAATTGTTATAAATTATTTTATATAATCCAAAATAAATAAAGATTGAAAAATCTCATGTCAGTGCAGCAAATCTCCGGAATATTACCCGTCACTCTTGATTTGGCGTCGCAGATTAAAGTAACGATTATGGAATTTGACAGTTTTGCACTAAATTGGAATTTAAAAAATTAGAAATTAAAATGACATTTACTACTGTCACATAAGAACCGAATTAGAGGTTTGAAATATTCGATTTGTCACGTTTCTTCCACTTGCCTAAAGGTGGCGAAGTGAGTAATTTGAAAGCAGTTGAAAGGAATGGAAGCGTTAAGTTCCTGTGTGATCAACGCATGCAAGTTCGTACTTGCAGATTCAATTTCTACGACTTATCGCTTGTACTTTGACAGATTTCTGGGACTTTAATCCGAAATGAGACTTACGGTTAGGAGAAGGAAAAAAATTGGAAAACAAAAACCTTTATATTCAAAACCCTGAAGAAATAAGATTAGACTTTAACAAGGCTTTCCAATACCAAAAGAAATACGTACCGTACGCTTCTATTCCACTGTGAGTTCAATTCCTTAAAGGAGAAAAAAGTTTTCCAGATTTTGAGCTTAAAACTTATTTGAATGCACCAATTTTTTTTTTTTTTTAGAAAATGTCTGAGACGGTCACATGTAATAAAAAGATGAATTTATGTATTGCAGGCAAGTAGGTCACTTCAACATTTTATAATTTAATATTTAAAATACCGTAATATTTATTATTATTACAATCAGGATTCATATTATCTTCAGCAGGTTAAAGTACACAAAAAAGCAATTTGGAAACAGTCTGTGCTACGGTTAATCCTCCGTCATCGTTTTTTTACGTAAATGTAAGTAAAAAAAAAAAGTAAATTTTTGATTAACTTTTTCGAGTAATAAGTTTTTGATTAAACTACGGGAATAATTGGATAATAATTAACTATGGGAACAAGATCTGTCACCGAGATTTTATTACAAATTAGAAAAAAATCACCTGTGATCATGAGACAAACTGAACTTTTAAGTAATTAATCATCATTTCCCAATCAATTTTTGTATAGAGTTGAAATATTACCGTAAACGTATTATGATGTTGCTATAAATAAGTCCATTATTGCAATTTTGTAAATCCTTTTAACAGAAAACGTTCTTCCGCTGACTCACTTAGCACAAACCATCCAGTCCACTCGAGGTATCTGTTGATCAAAAATATATCAAAAAGCCGAGCAGAGACTTACTATATTAAAATATATAAAGGATATTTCTGAAAAGACATTTTTCTATGAATATAATAACTATAATACGTCTACAAATCAAATTTATACTGTACACAGCAAGTCAAATTTGACTTACGATCGAGACAGAATGCACTTAATTTTCATATTTAAACATAAATATACTCATGTGTATAAAACAATACGCATAAAAATTTTTATGCGTACATTCGCTCAATAGAAATTGAAAACAACAGCAATATTTTATTGTCAAAGTAGTCGAGAGAAGGCGACGTCGAAGGTGCCATTTGGCTGAATTCCGCCCATTTCTTGCCGCCAAATAAATGAGTACGCTTCGAGCTCTAACGCCAAATTCTCTTTCGGTTTCCGGACTTACATTGATGACGGTGGGTCGATTTTTTTTTTTTTTCTTGGTTGAAAAACTTAAAACTTGAAATAAAGAAGAACTGTGAAGAGATTGTGTCATCTTGATGAGTGTTTTGTGCATGTACGCGAACTTTAATGGACCAGGAAGGAAGCCGGAAGCGCTCTATTGCATGCATATAGGTGATATTAGCAATGGATCGGAAAGTGTGTTGCTTCGAGTCTCGACACGGAAATCAATAATTTTGAGATAGAGGTTGCGTAAACACTTTCTTACTTAACAGTAAAAATAAAACGGTTAATAAATGATGCCATTGCCAAGCCACTAAAAGATTTTTAGCTGTTGCCTCTGGTACCGTAGGTAATACCTAATGATTGCTCCACGTTGGCGCCATATAAGGATCATGAAACTGAAAATCACCCATTGTCGCTACCGTTCAGACGACTCATCGAATTTTATTGAGCCTCGAGAAACTTAAGAAAATCAAAATCGGAAATTAAATTTCTTAATGGTAAACATGTTTTTCGGAACTTTAATGAAAAAACAAAAAAAGAGTGTAGTGTAGGCAATTTTTTTCCCCATGACAGCAGTGCATATTAGATAGTGGAACCGTCGATAAAAAGTGGTCGCACAACAGCCTCTCGCTGCCCTTAGGGTGCCGTTGTGCTGTTCGTAACTAACTTCCAGTTCCCAGTGAGGAAAGGAAATAGCATAGCAATCTCAGGTTGGGGCTCTGCAGAGTGGGATGGAGCTGGAATGAGAGAGTGGCCAAAGAAATTATTGACTGTTTATTGATTTGTAGGTTTGTTAGTGATAATGATGTAGCAGAAAAGTAACTGGAAAAGCAATTTGAAGGAGAGAATGGACCAAAACACCAACCAAAACAAAAAGAATATAGTTAATTTTAAGTTTTTTTCTTCTTCTTTCTTATAATTGGTTGTACTTTTAGGTGGAATGAATAGATTTTAGTGAGTCAAAGAAATTTCTATTTTTTATTTTTTGGCTGGCAGTCAAAAGTTAAGAAAAAAGGGGGTTGGTGAAATGAATTTTTTCACTTCATTAAGCCATTTTGCACGTGAAAACTTACAGGTTTATACAAGGCATGAAGGAATTTTCCAACTACAGCTGGCGATTTGTGCCTTAATGGCCTTACTTTTTTTCCGGTTTTCTCAGTTTCATGCATCAGTCATGATTTGCAAGAGCACTTTTTTACACTTTTAGTCTTATGAATTTAAGACGTGGAAGCTGAAAGCATATGCATTACTGTATGAGAAAAAAAAGATGTAATTCAACACATACACGAGAGAAAAAATTGCGTAAAGAGAAGATTTTATTTAGCACAGTCATTCGCTCCAGTTTAGCAACTTAACACGCTGGAATTTTCAATTTTTCTCCCAAATTCAATTTTAGAGCACTTGTGTGTTAGGAATTTTACGTGCCTATTTGACTGTATTCATTTGTGTTTAAAATTCATATACTAGAAAAATATTTATGACCCCTTTTCCTCGAGAGATGTGTTGCTAGGCGACTACTCATCCCCTTTTTTTGATATAAATAAAAGCCGAAATTGTTTTATACAGTCGCAGCGCATTAATTGCTTTTAAAGCTCGTGTCGACGCCCATAAATTCACAAGTTAACTGGCACGAATCAACTCAAGAATGAGTTTTAATTAATCGTTAACTATTGTTTACAAAATGCTTCACTTAAAACTTAGTTTGTATAGAAACAATTGTGTTAATTTTTTTTTTCTTTAATCCTAAGGTGAAAGTAAATTACGAATAATCGGCTGTGTTAATTAGATTTGAGAGTTTAATAGTTAGACACAGACCTCTTCATAAAGCTGTGTTCACTCGAGTGGCTTTGAAATTAAGAGATTTGAGTGCGGCAAAGAGCGTTGGGAGTTTTATTAGCACTTTTGGCTCCTTTATTTTTTTAATTAGAGAACTCTTTTGCAAAGACTCAAAGGCGCATGACTTGAATACTGTCGGCTGCTATTAAATACTTTTTTGTCCCCAATAAAACATCTCTGAATGTTTACTTTTGTTTTCACTCACCTATGCTGTTCACCGGGTATAATTTTAAGACTAATTATTTATACAGTTTAAAAATTTAAAATTTAAATTAAGTTTTTAACGTATGAATTCATCCCGTAAGAGTATAAATGTGAATATTTAACGTTTTGCTAATTTTTTCCCGTATATTTTCTCCACTCGTGGAAACTAAATTGCTTGTCGATTAAAACTTTTAAGTGTTTTCAAAGTGGGATATTAAAAAAAAATAGGGAGATGAAGTTAAATAGTTGTTAAAATATTTCGGCAGTGGATATTTGACACGACTGAGATAAAATGAATCTAGTTTTTCCGTTTCCGAAATAAGTTTGCAACTGTGCTGAACAACTCGTGTAAAACCTCATTTGGTTACAAAGGTTTGGGCGGATGCCAACTGGACAAATTTCCAGGGAAGGAAGAAAAAATGAATAGGGCGCACAACTCATTTCACCATTACATAAAAAAGACCATCAAATTGGAGCGACATATCCCATTTTTCACCTTAAAAAAAATTTATGTCGAACCAAAGACTGGGCCGTGTTTTTGTGGACAAATAATTGTAAGTCGACCATTATTTGTTTATTTGTTTGGATTGTGGTTGTACAGTAATCATGGCTTTGGCTAAGAAGTTATTACTTTTGATGTAATGCCGAGAGTATTATTTATTTTTTTTGTTGTGAAGGCCATATTCTTTTATTTTTCTGGTTTTATCTTTATTTTTTTGCTTTTACCTTTTTCCGAATGATTCATGAAAACTTTAAGCTTGGAAGAATGGCAATTTTTTGGCAATTTGCCATTTGATACCGACGATTGACGTAATTGTAGAATGCAGAGTAGATGAAAAGTTTGGAAAAAGATTTTTTCGACATGTTAGGAAAAAAAAACGGTTCACTTTCAATTCTACCGATCCAATGCCATTGCCAACTGCCAAAGGCCCAAAAGTGATAATATCTTTTGGGTAGCTTTGTAAGGCATTTGGAAACCCGGTAAACCGATTTTAGAAATCGGTTTTATTCCTCATTCGTTTATTCGTCTTTGTTTCGATTTTGCTTCGTCTGCAATTTCGTTCGTGATAAGTTCGTATGGGAAGAAAAGAATTGAAAGATTTTACTTAAAACTTTCAAAGTATTTTTTTATATATACCGTATAATACGTAAGTTACGAAATTGTATATGGCGGTCGTTTACTTGACATTTGTTTTCCATTTTCGTGATAGTATTTTAAAAGATTAAATGTCAAAAACAAATCCTTTTGAGTTGTCACAGAGGGAGTGTATTGTAACTCGTAACTCGATTACCTGTTGTCTTTCAAAGTTGAGTTTGGAAAGGCAATAACTTTTATTTACATTCATTTTTAACTGTTTTCTCAGAAAAAACACTAATGTTTATTTTCCAAATCCAAACACTGCTAGAGTAAAATTGGAAAAGGAAGTAAACAATTTGATGTACGTAGACTAAACTTTTAATTTTATTGATGTTAGCAAATAATAAAATTGATTTTTCAATTCCACTTAGACGAGACAGAGGAGTATCAAATAAATTCTCTAGTTTTCTCATGTTGATGCTAAAATACGCTTTCGTATTGATGAATTCCTACCAACAAAAAGACTTTTACGGGTTATCTAGTATATTTTAAGTCAGTCGAATCGTTAAAATTTCATAACTTTGAAAGATGCGGATGTTTAGAGTTAAAAATTTTATAATTTTGTGTACTTAAAGTTGCGCATCAAATAGAAACAAAGGAGAAAACTTTGCAGAAAATCACTTTATCGAATTTCTACAAAAAATTTCTTAAGAGGTTTGCTTTCAGGCCACTCCTTTGCTATTGAATTTATGAATAGTTTTGCCAGAGTTCATGAGGATTATGATAGAAATTTATATTCAACATTGTGTTTTAATTTTATGCAGTTACTGGCTTTAGTGTTTATTATTCAAGCAAAGACACTAAGAAAGTGAAAACCTCATTCGAATTAATTTTAGCAACAACTGGAAGTCCCCCTTAGGAGCAGTCCGATATTCGAAAACGTGTGGCATGAGCTTCGCGCGCTAATTTAACAAATTAGTGTTCTTTTTTGTCTGGTTTGTGCTTTGCATAAAGTTTCGTGGTGTGTTTTCCCGGATTGTGGCAACTGGCAACAGCAATCTCGACTATAAAGTTAAATAGGTGTGAAAGAATGTGTAAAAACTAAAGTTGGTCACACGTCAGAAATTTCTCTTTATTTTTACACGACTACATCGACTTGACATATTTAAATTAACACAATTATACAGTTGCTTGGAGTGTTATGACAAAGACAAATTGATTGATTTGTTGGTTTTATACGGTACTCGTAAAAATAATGATAAAAGTTTTTTTTTCCCTTTTAAAATTTCTTTATAATTATTGGCAAGGTTGCGAGTTAGAAACTGCTAATTTATGGATATGTGAAAAATGACGTATACCTGAAGGTAATTTTATTTTGGTTTTGTTTTGTTTTGTTTTAAAATATTTTGCACCAATTTTGGTTCATGATCACATGAAAATTAAGTATAAATAACAACAACTTAGTAATCTATCGTTTGTATGCACAGTTTGACGTTTTACAGCATTTTTATGGCGTTTTCGTGTGCAAATTGCTCACAATACTAGACTGATTGAAAATTTAAAAGGATGAAAATAAGATTTATGCAATTACAAACTGTAAATATATATATTTATATACAGAATATATTAATTTAATGCAATCGTATGAGGTCAACAGCTCGGAAAACTAGAGATTATGGAGTAATTCAAACCGCACGACTTTAAAAAGATATGGAAAACCGGAAATTGAGTTTTCTACCCTATGTTCGTGATGGTAAATCCCACTTTCCACTTTAAAAAAATATTCCACACATCAAACTTTTACTTGTACTGTCCATGAAATAAATAATGAAATATTAATCCAAAGTTTCTTCCCTACCTACATTTTCCGATCTTCCTATCTCTCGAGACCAACTCATTTCCACGAAGGAAATTACACGAAGAAAACTAATTTTGAGTAAAAGTCATAACTAGTTTTCTAGAATTACTCCAAAATCATGAGTGGAACTTTGAACCGAGTTTTTCTAATTTATGTACCAGACCGTAACGGAAAATGACATTCATCTTTTGCTCCTGAGGAAAACGATGGGGGGAAAGAAATAAAAACCACAAACCTTCTATTTCCTGTAAGAAGCAGAGAATTTATGGTTATTCGAGTGCTGTCATAGCTTGACGCAATCAGTGCTGCACGACGAAGAGATAGGATCACTAGCAACGTGGCAGACCTTTCCACCCAGTCTATGTCTGTACTGTTGGTTCATCACCTTTGGGCAACAAGTGCCACAAAGTATTTTGGTAAAGGCACGACGAAAATCCCTACTCCAACATGCGTATATAACAGGATTCATGCCCGAATTGATCCACCCCAACCACGTGACGATGGAATAGACTAAATCGACTTGGTGTGACGGGATGCAATCGGCGGCACAGATGCTGATTAATATACTAGTGACGAAAAATGGAAGCCAACAGAGAACAAAAACACCAACTACGATACCCAAAGTTTTCGCAGCCTTTTTTTCTTTGGCAATTTTAGCTAGTTTACGACTAAAACTGAAATGTTTTAAATTTTTGGGAACGATGCGAACAGAG
>JAQFZO010000026.1:0-56394 GCA_034695885.1 Geophilus flavus
GGTCCCTTTGATCCGAGTGGTAGCACCTTCTCCCCTAGCGGCGGCGAAAATAATTAAGATTAAGTGTGGTTTTTTTTTTGTACGCATGTGAACATCATACACTTGTAGGGACAAAATCAAAAGGCAGGGACTACTCAGCACATCAGGGATGAGAATTTGAGGGGATATGACCAGTTTCGAGAACTGACCGGGAAAATGGGGAATGAATTGGCTCCTTCAAATTAATTAAAATTCAGTATAACCAGGGTCTGTGGAAGAAGTTTGGTTATCTTAATTTGACTTCGGCAGTTTATCGGCCAATTACCAGCCGAATTTTAGCGTATTATTAAAAATCAATGTTTCTCGAAGAACAATTAAATCCTTAAATTTTAATTTAAACCATTTCTAGCTAAAATTTGTTACACAATTGTGTCTTTGCTGTCCACTGTCCCTTTGGTCTGAGTGGTAGCGTCTATTCACCTAACGGCGGCGAAAATAATTAATTGAAGGAGGGAAGTTTTAATGTCCACAGGTGTACGATCTTAGCCATCTCTTCAACTGCGTGGTACAAGGCACATAAAGGTGATTTTCAATCAGAAAAAGGAATGTCACAAAAATTCAAATATAAATAAAATGTATCAAAGAATTTAGTGCTCACGAATAACCTTTTTTGTTAGTTCTGTAAAGAACTTATTAAACACAATTATCATCTAATTTTCAATGTTTTTCTTTATCAAAGGTTGATGATGGCTATGCAGGAAAGCTTAAAACACGAAAAAATGACCATTTCTCAAGTTTTCAACTAAAAAACTTACACACTTAATTTTTCTGCTTCAATTCCTTAAGTAATATCATGTTTTTTAAAAATTTGACTGAAATCAGCAAATTCGCTGATACGGTACGCTAAAAAAATATATATATAGCAAGGAATTCGGGTATTGGTCCAAATTTTGGCTAAAAAACGAAATTCTGTTAATGAGCCAACTTTTGCTAAGTCCGTTGATCTATAGATTTGATGTATGCCATTTTAAAATGTAGTCTATACAGTATATACATTTTACAATGGAGACACCTGACTCGAATATTAGGGATTTTGTAAAATCTACTGAAGGATTGACTATGTTTTGATTTGAGAATTGTATGTTTATTGGAATTGCTTTAATTGTGTCCGTGACAGGTTTCGGATGACTACCGTAGCCACTATGTAGACCTTAAGCATTATTATTCCTACGGAAGGAAATAAGTGGCAATGTCGATTTTGTCAATCCCAAATTGTAAGAATCATTTCAATAGCCAGAAAAATGTTTGGTCTTTAAAATAGTGTTATTTCTCATTCAACTTCATACAGCAATTACTCCCTATTTCAACCAATTCTCAACTTAAATGATTCGAAACCCTCTCAAAAAAAATTCAGTATTTTTAAAATTTTATAATTTTTATTTCACTAAACAATTATTACGAATCTGTTCAGTGCCACGGTGCTCTTTAAGATTGAATTTTTTTTGGGAGGAGTTTGAGGATTCTTTCTTTGATCGTTGATTACGCTTGTCTTGCGTGAGACAGAGATTGAATGGGTGAGGAGGTTGCTTATTGGCATTGATGGATGGCTTATTTACGCTTTGAATTGAGGTGAAGGAAAGAGAAAAGAATCAAAAAAGGGGAGAAAGGAGCAGAGGAAGGAGGAGATGGTTGGAAAAAAGTATCTAATTATTTTTATTTTCCTTTTAAGTATTGGATTTGAGGTAATTAAGATGAAGTTGGTAATTCTTCATTGTAGGTGGCGTTCCCTAGCGGGGCAGTTGCTTCTGACAAACCAATAATTACACGGGAGTAATTTGGACAGCGCTATCAAGGATTTGAAATTGATGATCCTTTTCGCGTCGCAATAAGGTGGGAGTGCGACTGCAATTGCAACGGCAAGCGATCTTGTGCTGAAAAGAATCTCCCTTCTTTTCATTTACAATGTCGATTTTTTTTTAATGGCGTGCGGGGAAGAAAAGAAAAACCTCGGTGTGAATAAGAAATGAACTTTGTGTGTGGTTTTATCATTTTTTTCCCCTTTCTCTTTTAATTTTTTTTTCTTTTTTGTTTAAAAATTGTTTTAAGTGAAATGCGTTGAACTTTTCTTTTTTTAGTTATTGGGTTTATTCTATGACAGTGACAGATTACATTTGCTTAGTTCTTGGAATTTTTATTTAATTTTTATCATTTTTTTCCTTTATCCTCCTTTTTTAAGGAAAATTTTAAAATTGTACTTCAGTTGTTATATTATATCAATAATTTTTGGGAGTTTTGGAAGTTTTGGATTTTTTTGTTATTGTGCTGTAATTAATTTGGGGTATTTGGTTTGCGAGGTTATAAAATATTTAAAAAATTCTCAAGTTGGAAAATATCATTAATCACTGTTATTGTGATAAGGTAATTTTGAAATTAAATTTTAATAATTCATTACTCATGTCGTCGAGGACAGAATTCATTTTAAGTCAATGGGCTTGAATAATCGCTCACTTTTTTTTTATTTTTCTATTTTTACAGATTTTCCAAGGAAAGTTGGTTTATTTTTTTTGAATTGGGGGTGGGGTCGTGAATGGAAAAATAAGGAATTCATTTTTTGTTAAGGTAGAGAGGTTTTTAATTCAGACATGTCATTTATATAAGTGCCATTTTATAGTTTGACACTCCAATTTTCTCACAAGCTGTTTTCCCTAAACTTATTGGGAAAGTTTTGTACAGTTTTTTTTTCTTTATATTTTGGTTTCTCAGTTTTTTCAATGAGTTTTGTCCATTAGGACTAACAGAAGTTAATATTGATGGTTAGAGTTCTGTTTGTGCGTGCGTGTTTCTCCGGACTTTCCTCCAAAGTTAATTATGAATTTTTTATTTTTTTTTCCTCGTAGCTTATGTTAGTTTGAGGTAAGGTTTGATTAGATTTCTAGATGGATATGACTTTTATAAATAATTAAAAATTTATGTCTGTTTACTGCCATTTTTATTTTTAATTTTTAATTTCGTCGAAGTTTTATCTGAAACATTTTTTTTGAAGAAAAAAATTCAGATTTTTTTTTATAACTTTGGTATAAATTTTTAATTTAAATATCAAAATATGTTTTTGTTGCAATCATGACGTCAGTGTTGACCGTTATTCTCGAAATTTACTCGCCGTTCTGTCTCGTTACGAGGAAAATGATGTTTTTCTCAGGAATTTTGATGACTTCGGAAAGAATTTGATAGTTTGAATGGTAGCACGATGTTTTTAAATTAGTTTAAAAACCATTCTATAACCTCGAATTCCCATTAAACATCTAGTCAGTTAAACCCAACCATGGCTCTTAGCCAGTGAGTTGTTTACTTGAGGTTTTATCGGGCGAGTTTTTCTCGATAAAATCAATTCTCGTTTCGAACCATCCATAATTTTTATGCGTGATTTTAAAGTCGTATTTGTCGTCCTTGATGCTCGTGTATACGAAGAAAGTCAACGGCACTCGAATCGATCATGTTATTTGCAAATTTATCATTCTCGTTGTTGTTGAACGTAGGTTTTAGTCGGTCATTTATTTTATCGGAGGGCACACTTCACTCCTATATCTAATTAAAAGGGGATTACTCGACAAAGTTGAAGGCGAAGGATTAAGCAGAACCCGCAAAGGCAGGTTGAGGTACTGTCCTCCCACATCTGTCGCGTTCCCACGAAAAATTGAAGGTTTCAACGCATTGCGTTGACAAACGCAACGTCATCAACTCTCTTAACACCATTGCTAATTGCTCTTAATACCGTTTCGGACGAGTCGAATTCGGTTATATAGAGAAGCCTCCTCTCGCTTTTCCACGGTTGTTTAATTCGCTTTTATTGATATAATGGCGGAAAAGCAGTCGTTTGTTGCGCCATCTTCTTTATGTCAGTCGTGAGAGAGGACAGTAATCTGTTTCGGTGGGTACAGAGCTGACAGAAAAAAAAAGAAGTGACCGTCACTAAGTTAAGCCCAACCACCGCAAGAATAAAATAAAAAAAAAAACTAAAGTAAAAAAAGAATACTAATGGCAATCGATGGAAGTTGGGAACGAGTGAGTGGGTGGGGGAAACGAGTGCAAAGTAGCGAGCTAAAAGACAATTCATAATGTGCTGTTGTTGTTTATCTGTTGAGTCTCATTTCACTTGGTCCAAAACTTAATTTGCCTCGAGGGAGTAATTATAGATATCTACAAGAAACAGAGATGAGCTCCCAGCTTCTTTCTCCAGATGATAATCCCAGGATGGAAGGTAAAAAATTACCTAAAAAAAGTTAAAGAAAATTTTTACTAAAAAAATTTTTTTTTTCTTTTTTTAAATTTTTGTTATGTTGAGGTTATGTGAGATAAGACATGTTAAATTGGTTGAGTTAGTTTAGGGAATAAATTATACTTCAAAATTTATTTTTTTTTATATATAAAATATGTAATTTTTTTTTTTACCCTCGTAGTCTTGTCTAAGATGTGATGTAATTGAAAGATGGAAATGGGTTTGGATTTTTTTTTTTTTTTTGGCATCGTCTTCTTCACGTGGTTAGTTTCTCAACATTGAAAATGCAAATTGAATCGCATTTCACTTAAGTTGCCCCGTAGAATAATTGGATTAAGGAAACCGGCGCCATCCAAGTATGGAAAAAGAATGGAAGGTCTTGTGATAAAATAAGGTAGGGGGAATCGAGTTAAAAGTTAGAACAATTTATAAACTAACAAATTGTGCAACGGGGGCCCTCACGGCTTTTCGTAATCCGACTCGGCTGACCAGTGATGGATATGCGGGCAAAATTGGTCGGTCAAGAGGCGCAGTTGTCGGTCAGTCGGAAATAAATTCCTCGCCAACCCGTCTTGATTACGCATGCGGCATGAAATGTCTTGAAATTGGCGGTGGGAGTTTTGTCGGCGAAGCAATCGACGAGTTGGAAGGTGATTAGTCGAGGTTTGGAAATTCGTCGTTGGTCTAATTTGTGGGTTGAGGTTTTCTTCTGTCATCAGATTTGTCCAACAAGGTGTCTTTGAGCCTCTAATGTGAAGCCATTGTCGTTATTCAGTCGACGACGTTATCTGATGGGGATTCGCAAAATTAATGCATTAAAGTAGCGAGTGATAATTTGCCAGGAATTTATGGCTTGTGAGGAAACGCGTGCGTTCATCTCTTCTCTCTTTCCCGGTCGAATAAGTGAGCCCGAGGAGGAGAGGAGAGAGAGGCAAGAAGGGCTCAATGTGTAGCCTCGCATGAATCATGTCACGTGAAAAGGACTTTCTTTTTTCTATTTTTTAAATTTTTTATAAGTATATAGAAAAATAAAAATACGATTTTTCCTTTCTCATCTGGCAACGTGGTGTTATATGCTGATAGTTTTGCGTTTTGAACTCTGAACTGGGGGTGGGAATG
The DNA here is from genome assembly GCA_034695885.1 of Geophilus flavus. Classification (NCBI taxonomy): domain Eukaryota; kingdom Metazoa; phylum Arthropoda; class Chilopoda; order Geophilomorpha; family Geophilidae; genus Geophilus; species Geophilus flavus. Next base: position 5,375 of record JAQFZO010000026.1, read on the forward strand.
CAAAATGTTAAATTACACCGGGAGGATGTTGGATTTATTGCGTTCGGTGAACTGAACCCTCTCCTTTTTGTTTGTGTGCACTTGTTTCGTAACGAGCAATAATTTTTTGGTGTCTGATTTGCGGGGTTAATGCGTTTTAACTACTTGAATAGTTAGATTTTAAATGGCCCCATTTGCACCAAGCAGATGCCGTCATAAAAAAGAAAAATTTAAGTGCCCAATATGGCGGATTTAATGGTTTTAATGTCGCGGGTGATTATTTCCAGCATTCAGACAGAGAAAATTTTTTAAAAAAAAATTTTAAAAAAGGAAGAAATATTTTTAATCGATAGTAATTATAGAAATAATTCCGGGCTTGGAATAAAATAAACCGGGCGACGATTTTCGGAAATGATTGCATCGCATTAATTTGCAGTGCGAATTAACTCGAATGAATGCATAGTCCACTTGAATTATTCAGCAACGAGGCGAATTAATTCACGTCATCACTTGTCATTTTTCGCATCCAGCAGAAGAATTGATAATTTGCAATGACGGAAAATATGACAGCTCAGTCACGATTCATTATCCGTCTGTGGCAATTGAATTAAGAAAGGCCCAATAAAGAAAAAAGAAGAAAAGAAAAGCGAGGATTTGTAATTAAGTTAAAAAGGGAAGCGTGTGTTTTTCATAGCTTAAAATTATGAAGTTAGCGTGAATGGAAAACCGTCCACCTGGGCCCTGTGCAAAAGGGTGCGTTTTACGAGCATGGCGTGGACATTTGATGGGGCCCGTTGCCTTGGAGATGACGTCTCGAAATTGTTTGGGAGGATGGAACAAAAGGAACATTACCCAGTCGATGAGTGACCGAATGAGGCCATGAGAAAAACAATGGGCTCATAATGGATCGAGTAATTAATGGTGTTAGGGAAAAGCGGGGACGAAAACGATGCAAATGGAATGCGTTCACGTTTCGACGCCAGGAGGCAGAACCGCCCGAGATGGAAAATAAGGTTTAAAGGTGAAAAATCACCCATGCGTGTTTGTGATGTGAAGAAATGCAATTTTTTTTCTCTCTCTTTCGTTTTCAATTTTGTGCTATTTTGAAAGATTGAGTAAATTTCGACGATTTTTTTTTTCTATTTGAGAAAAGAATTTTTTTTTCTCCTCTCTTTTTTCCTTCTCTTCTTTCACTCCCACGAAAAGAATTTGGAATTGGACGCAAGCAATGAGTCAGGATGTTTCCTGTTGGTCGTTATAACAAATTGCACTCTTCTTTCTTTTCATTTCGTTTCTTTTTCTCCTCTTTTTCTCGAGATTCCGTATCTTAAAGTTGCTCGGTCATCCATTTCCAAAAGGGTAAAGTTGGGAGTTTTGGCGTGTACGCAGTGCGAGTTGTGATCTCTTCACCCCATCTGCAAATGCCGTGGCCTTTGCCTTAGTGCGAGGTCTGCATTAATTAATGGACACCGAGCGAAGCTTTTCCTTTTACAGCGCGCACTGTTGACAGAGTGGCAAATTCACTTTGTATTCAACTCAAAGCGTTTTCCCCTTTTCTCCTACCCACCACCGTCTCTTTTCCCACTCGCATGGCAATAATCTTCTTAGCTGTTTGTGTGGCTTGCGTTCTCAATTCTGCCAGAGGAAGGGCCATTAGAAAAGACCACACATACCGCCATCACCTTAGTAGTGATTTTTCCAAGGAAATGCCGTTAACTTGCAACTACCCAATCGAAAAGCAGCGGCCGTTGTAAAATGTACAACAAGCGCCCCGCTTTTCTCTCTCTTTTCTCCCCTCTTCTTGTAATATTCGAGCGCCAACGCATCAATTTCGATCGAGTGATTTTACGAGGGTTTGGGTCGAACTTTTTCCCTCGTGTTATGCGACAAGTGGTAATAAAGATGCAATCGAAGTGACTTGCGATGGAATTTTTGCTGTGCCAAAGGGGTATAAGGAAAAAGTTATTGTTTTTATATATTGATGCGTGTGTGGACCAAAGTATTGGTGTTTTGCGTGCAATCAATTAAAGGGGTTGGGAGGAAGGGGGATTCGTCGAAGAGGGAGTTGTAGTTGGAATGGAAATGCGGTGTAGTTTGGAATTGAAGATGCGCTCGGTTTTGAAGGCAATGAGATTGCCTTTGTCCAAAGGCTTCTTTCCCTACTTTCCCTCCCTTGGTATTGCTCATGCATTACTTAAGGTGTTGACATGAATTGAGTGCAATGCAGGATAGTGGCTTTTGAGTAAACTAGGGGGCAATATCTATTGATTATTTGCGTTTGCTTCAACCTGAGAGGTCGAATGGTTCAAAACCTGGACTCGAAGCGCAAAATTTGCAAATGTAAATTTTTAACAAAAGTGAAACGTTGCTAATGTATCGACGTTTTGTCTTTTATTAATGCAGATGTCATGATGACGCAAACCACGGTGTGCTTGAGCCTATAGACAGCTGGTATTATGCAATGGGGTTTTAATTGAAAGTGGTGGGAAATAGAGACACGTTGTTTACATTTATAAATATCATATGGACATGCAGAATTTATTGGTAGTTGGTACCACTAACACCGATGTTGACATCTGGGTCTTGAACCTGAGGCCAATTTTTGTGTCATAATACTGTTTGAACTTAAATTTTTAATAAAATTTGTCAACTTCACATTATTTTCAAGCAGTGATTATTTGCTCATAACCGTCCCTAATGGACAAAAGTTGATTAATTCCAAATCTCAAGCTCTTGGTGACCTTACAAAATCTTAAAATTTCAGCTTTTGGCACTGGTTTTTCTTATAACTTTCCGTGTACTGTGTATTTTATTATACTTTTTGTTTTGTTTTGTAGGGAAAGAACTGTACTTTACACAAATATTTTGTTTAGTTTTTTGTATTTTTGTTTAAATTGACTTTAAATTGAATTTGGTTGTATAGAAAACAACAAAAAATTAATATAAAAGACTCTTCTACCGTGGAATATTGTTGTTTTTGATAAAATTGAAGGTTAGAATCTTTTTTAGTTAAAAAAAATATTACGAAATTAGAAAAACCGTTGTTTGGATTTACTCGTGTAACTTATTTTTTATGATATCACCGTTGATGACAGCGGACACGTGTTGATTCCCAGTCGACTCATATTCGTGAGAATTGCATTGCTATTCTGCGAGCGAGTTTTTTATAAGATGGCTTTTGAATTCCGAAGCAAGAACATTTCGGTTGCGCCATATTACAGTTGTATGGAGTTTTATTTGTCGGGCGTTTAAATGTTTATTTCGCGGGTGAGATTTATTCGCAATTTGATGATGCCAAGTGCCGTAGTGATCGAGATACTCTAGCGTTCATAAAGTTGTTTTCGTTTGTCTCCAAGGCCCATCAGGTGAGAAATTGTACAATGTCTTGCTACTTCTTTGGCATTCGCACCCGCGTGTTCATGAGTCTCTTGGAACGAGCCTTGTTTTGTTTTATGTTGGTTGTGGTTTACATGGCAAGCGGGAGTCGTAAAGGAAAAGCCAAAAGAAGCGCAGATGAACGTACAGGTAGAGTCGAAAGTATCTTAGAGCAACGGACCCCAATATAGGGTCCGGAAGGGAATTGACTCAAGTTCATAACGAACAAAGCCAATTATCATGCTCTGTCTCAGATTTGCGATTTCAACCCCCTCAAGCTAGTGGAAAATGATTTCAACTTTTTACTTTTATTTCCTTTTCTTAATGTTTTCTCTAGCTAAAAGTCAAGAGTTGAATTTTATTTTCTTAATATAGTTATGATGTGAAACAACTTTATATAACTTATGTCACAAAATTTAGTGACGAAAGTAACTCTAACTACGTCATCGGTTGTACTGTACTGCGCATAATAGTAAAATACTATTATGGTACTGCGTCAGTGTGGAGACGATACTAGTCAGCGACACCAAAAATGGGTAAAAAGAGAATGATCGACTCTAACTTACCAATGGTACAATGTTTGACAGTCAGTCAGCATCGCCTGGTGTTGATTAGTTGCCCTAACATTGAGTTCTATGTGTTTCAAGTTTAGTCTACTAGATGGCAATGCGTTCAGTGTCAAAATGACGTCATCAGAAATGCTAAGTCTTAAATCTTAAGCATTTGATCTGACTTGCATTTTAAAATTGTCAGAATTGTTGATTATAGCATGAATAATCAACACTAGATGGTGTTGTTTCTTGGCGACATCTAGCTTTGTGACAACTCTTTACATGTTGGTTTATGTCTTTACTAATTTACTTTCTAGTTATCTTTGCTTATTAAATTTCTTTTTATTTTTAAAGAGTGATTAATTTCATTGTGACCCGCTGTGCATCACTGTGACAACTCTATTTCTACTGAACATATTTGAAAAATTCAAATTGCATGTTTCACTCAGATAAAAAACAAGCATAGAAAATCACATTAAAAGATATTTCATATAGAATGTTGTTCCCTCGTGCAATGCACGTGCACATTTTTTCTTAAACATTTTATATTATTTATTAGAAACCGTATTTTTTTTTTTTTATAAAAATAAACTAAAAAAATATCTAGTTTCATCTAAACCCGTTTCTGTCCAATGAATATATTTATCACTAATCAGTAACTCGAGGGAGAAATCAGTTTTTTTTTTATCGATAAACAAGTGTCACTGGTTGGTAACAGCCACCCTCTAGTGGTGGTCGATAGCAAATATCTTTTTTTTTCTTTCTATCGCAGTCGACGATGACAATTTTAAGACTATTAGATTTGCATTGAATTCCACATAATTTTCCTGTGTCGTAAAATTATTTCATTTATTCTTTACTTTAAAATCTTTTAAACAATTTACAAATTTCCAAGGAATACCTCTCATTTAAAATTATAATCAATTTATTTAAAAATTTAAAATTCACGTTTTGAATTTATCAACTTTATCCCGAATTCATGAAAATTTATATAACTCGAGGAAAAGAAAACAAGAGATAGAAAAATTACCATTTCAAAAAAAAAAAAAAAAAAAAAATTGAAGGGACCGCTATAAAGTATTAAATATTAAGTACACAACATTTTTCATATATATACAGAACACAGCGAGTTTGAATTATTCAAAATTTATTATTTAATTTCAATCTTTATTTTTATCCCTTCAATTTTTAATTTTAATTAGATTTGCAAATATAAAACGAAATGAGTGAAGCATTTGAAATTATAATTTCAGTTTGTGTTTAGTAGTTTTGTCGGTCGTGGCTCGGTGGAAACAGCTTGAGTTTTAGAAAATGTGTGTGCGCCGCAACGTAATTGGCGCTATCTCTCCCGGTCCCTGAAAGAGTATTTCCCAACTCGTCCCTCGTTGCGTGAAAAATTCATGTTTTACAGCGGACTGCGCATTAAGTGAGAGAAGCACAAGTAGAATTCAGTGGTGTTTAAGTAATCCGTCCAGGAATACCGACTTGCACTCGGGAAAGGGAGATTAACATCTAAAGTGAGTGCGTGCTCTTTTTGGCGAAAGACTTATTAATTCTTGTAGGTTTTGAAAGAAAACTTTGTGCTTGGGACTAAAAAAAAAATTTCTGCTTTAACGACGTTCACAAATTTGCATCTAAAAATCGTGATTTTTAGAAGAAGAAAAAAAGTGTTTTACTTGAGGTTTTGGAAATGAGGCTGAGTAGAATAACTCATTTGCATAATAGCTTTGATGGATATACATGGAAAAGTTTTTAAATGTTATTGCATAATTATAATGGATGCGCTGTTATGTAAATTATTAAAATTAGCATTACAATTAGTGAAATATCACGCGAAGAAGGCTGCAAATGTTTACTTGTGTGTGTTGTGAGTGTGTGTGGTAACAGTTGACGATATAAAACTTGAATTATCGTGATGTTATTAGTTCTAAAACAACGCTCTTGGAATTTCAATTAAAAATAATCTGTCACATAGTTTGTAGTTTCCTTCTTCCATCGACAGATGGCTCCTGCAGTACGGATGGCTGAGAGGTTCGTCTTGTTATTGGACATCGCTCGTGATGTTTTATTTGTGTTTTTAAAATACGGTATGACGTGTTTGATAAACTTTGAAAAAAAAATTTATTGAATTTTTTTTGTTTGTACATTTTTTTTTAAGTTACACAGGATAGAAAAGTTTTTAGTGGAGTATAAGACGTGAGTGAGACGGTAGTTTAGCCGTTGCTGGTTATTCGTTAGCAGCGGAGTGGAAATTTTCTTTGTCGAAGGCCAGAAGAACAAAAGAGTTGAATCTTAATCGCCAATAATGGCGGGTTTTATGGTGTTCAATGGTCCAAGTTTTATCCGAGCGTCGGCGCCTTCAGTACGGGTGAGTGTCAAAGCAAAACGCCATTAATGAGCGACTTAATTTTTCTTCTAATCACGTAATGCAACATTGGCTGCTACTCACGTTTCACGCTCGACCAGTGACGGACAAAAGACGCGGCGCACTCGGTTATCTTAATAATTGTGACGTTGAGTGTATGGCATTGTACGGGAGAAGGGGTGGGGAGGGGAGAGATGGAGGAAAATATTAATTTGTTAGAATGATGAGATGAGGGGGACGCTTGTTGACTCCCTTCGGTCTTCTTAAGTCGGTAAACAGAAAACGCGACGTAACTTCAATTGGAAGAGTGCCACTTGGAAGGGAGGCCACTGATAGATCAATTGATACTGTGGAAACCAATTGTAGTGCACATTACAACAAATCAACTTGATGGAGAAAGGGGGGATGAAAACGGACGAGATTTCTCTTGTAAAATATATCCCACGGTTTGATTTTCACTGTACAGTGAAGTAAGTCATCAACTCACACGGTTATTTCGTTTCGAAGGTTTTTTCCTCCAGTCGGAAACCCGCCAAATACGATTTCCACATGTCTAGTTTCGTAATCATAATTATAATGTGCGCCGTTTTACTTCTGCACTCTCACCACACTTATTTTTTTAAGATTTAGATAGGGATTATACAGTGATTGTGGTCTTGGGAACTTAAAAGATGAACAAAAATACACTACTTTATGCAATTAAGAGGATAAATAAGAAAGGAAATTACAAAACTGCACCAAATTTTAATGATACAGTAAATGAATTAGAAATGGAAGTACATTTATTTTTGCTCCCATTTCATATACACAATTTTAATCCTGTTTTTTTCTAAAAATTATTCCACATTAAAGACGAAGTGAAACCAAGCTAAGGCTAATTTTGAGATGACCTAGAACTTTCTAATTGAAACTAGGTAGTTATGCTGCACGGTTGAAAAGTTGGCATTGGAATAACCTTGAAAATGACCTGCAAAGTCAAAACCAATGTGACCATTGGATTTGCCACTGTCCATAACCTAAAGATGCATAATAATTAATTATTGGTAACTCACTTTCAACAATTTTTGGCAAATGAGGAAGATCAGTTTATGTGAGACACCCTGCACTGTAAAAAATATTTCTGTATGACTCCTTTTAGGTTTAAATGTGTAGATTAGGGTGTAAATGAATAATTTACACCTCAAAGGAGTTAGAAATTGTTTCTTACACCCGATACGGGTGTTTAGAAGCACCTTTGAAGTACATTTACACACATAATGGTGCAAATGGTGCCTAAATAGTGTTATTTCACACCTAAAAGGAGTTTAAATAGGGACACCTATTATTTTTCACATTATGCATTGCCAATACATGCTGTTTATACTGTATAGTAGATATTTCGTCATTGAAAACATTGTTGCGACATAGGTTGTTTCTTGGGTATTTACTGGAAGCCCTTGATACTGCTATTACGCCACGTCAGCTTACTAGGAATTCCACGAATTATGTTCGAAGCGGAGTTAATAGATGATATTGCCAGTCGTATCTATACGAATTCCCGGAAGTCGAGAGCTTATTGTATATCGAAAACGGGCGTAAAAGCTCGGCTTTAAAGTGTAAAACACGTTTTCATTGGAAAATGTTGAGAGTTTGTGTATGCGCCATCTGTTGGTGTGCAATGAATACTTCACTCGTCGGTGTGAAATAATAATAATTAATCTCCATTTGTTAATGACACTCGCCCATGTTGCCTCGACATGCAAATGAGTTTGGGTGCTGTCATTGTGCGTAATTCGTTTTGGCCGCACCACCTTCAATTACCACATCGATGCGCGGACTCACTCAAAGTACCCCCGCACTTTACATTTTTAATGAGTTTGCTCTTAACCTATGTTTGCATTGCAGAAAGGAAGAGCGATGCCGAATGGCTACCGCTGTTTTAAGGCACGGCAGCAAAACTAACAAAACTGGGACGCGCGGGAGAGAGGGCGAAGCGATTCTAATTGAATTTCTCGTCAAAAGTTTTCCGTTAGAACAATATTGCCGAGAATTATGCAAACGCTTGATAAATGAGCCTTCGTTTTCTCCTTGGCAATAAGCAACGGCCATTTGCTTGCTACGACGAGTCCAAAGACCTCTTTAAAATGTTTAATGTCGATACTTGAAAGAATGTTCTTTGATGGTCGTTTAAAAATTCCCAAAGCTTATTATGACTATTGCCTACTGCGTGTGTATGAAGAGCGCTTGTTTAATTTAATTAGGCATGAAAGTTTAATGTGGAGTTTTAAAGTGAAATACCTTCTCCATCCTCGTCAAACTTTGCTGGGGTAATTTGTCGATGAATTAAGGAAGGTAGACTGCTGCGAGGATGTTTCTTGATAAATGAACGTCGGGAACTCTCCGCATTTGTCTTTTTTTTTTCTCCTTACCTCCTTCCCTCCATTCTCTCTCGTTTCTTAACAGATTGCGCAGCGAGTTAAGATCCGGGGAAATAAAAATAGATTTTCTTAAGACTCGTACGTAATATTTCTAGGAAATGGTACGAGAAAATCCATTATTTAGACTATAAAATTATGTCATAAAAATGAGAAAGCAGCTTAAAAATACTGGGCAATGCCGATCGGGTGATGGTGATGGGTGCCGGCAACGAGGTAAAATGATCAACACCCATCGAGGGATAAAATAAGGAGTAATTAGGCAAATGTGTTTTAGTGAACATTACTAATTATTTTTATTGATAATCGCTTTCGAGTGAGATTGTGTGCAGAATGGAGGCCAGGTGCGTGTCCCATTCTCACAAGCCACGCACGAAAGCAAGTGGTAACATTAACCCTAATGAAGTTGCAAAGTAAAAGCAAAATAAAAAATGAAAAAAGGGGGAAAAAATAAAAATAAACAATAAAAGTTAATACAAAAGCAAAAGAATAGAATAGAATAGTGTCTCCCTCTTTTCTAAGTGTAAACACATGGTGGTTGATACTCTCGTTCCGTGTAATGAATAGCCATACACCCCGTCACAATAGCCAACCAACACGCGAGTCTCTGTGTCTGCACGACTCTTTGGAGTTGTCGGGAAACTGACTGTTGATTGAAAACGTGGTTGAAAAGTGTAATCTACCTGTTAGCCTCGTTATGCAAGCACGACACCCTCCCCCATCATCGTCTTTGGTCCCTTAATCCTTTTATTCCACGAGTCATCACCGTGCACAAGCTGCTTGTCCGTATTGAAGCTCGTCTTGCGCCAGTGATGGATACTTGAGCTCTAGGGAGCTTTAACCCCTCTCTGCTCCCGTGCCCACACTTGCCCTCCTACGGATTCCACCTGGGCAAATTCTCCTTGGTTTGGTGCAAAGGAGGATTTGGTCCGGAATAGATGTCCATAAGTATGGCATGCATTTTTCATGGTGTTTGAGGCCGTTGCTTTGGGAAATCCATAAACTCATTACGAACGGGCGAGTTTTGCGCGTTTTCCATTAATCTCAGGTTGTTGTTGTTGTGTGTTGCTGCTGCTGCTGATGATGATGATGGAAAAGTGCGAATCTAATTTAGTCGATGAGAAGTTGTTATTTGTGCAAAATGTGTTTACGTGTTTTGGGCGTCGATCTAATCTTTTGAATTTGTAATTAAATAAGGGGGCAACACATCTGACGATATATTCCAAAGAAATAATTACGCACCGGTGCTCCCTTCTGGGCACGGCAATTAATTGATGCGAAGTGAAGAAGAAAGGAGTGAGATAGGCGGGTGAAGGTTCCTGGGGATTGGTATGTGTTATGCGCGATGTGGTGTGGGGAAGTGTGCAGTGCGCCAGCAATTTATGGCCACTTGATTCATGCATCAATCTGCCTTCGGTTCGTGATAAGAAGGCAAGTAACATTGGGGTGCAGTTGTTTTTCTTTTGTCTTTTATCTCATTATCTTTGTGAGGGAATTTTTTTCCTTTCTTTCGTCTTCACTCTTTTCTTTTACTCGTTTCGTTCATTAGTCTTCTGTGGGTTGTTGCGTTGTATAATTAGAGATATGATTTTGTGTGAAAAATTGATTTCTGGTTATCAGTTTCTGTACCTATTTGTTTTTCCAGTTTTGAATTGTTTTTTCTACAATTTTTCCGTTGCTAATTGCTATCGATGGAGCGAAAAGTGATTAAAGTCTTGAATAATTAGTAGGGTAAGGGTAATTGGCAGTGGAAATCAACATAAATCAACGTTTTTCTAAACACACACAGTTTTATTAGTGATAAAAACGATGCAAATTACCACAAAGTCAAACATTCGATTGAGTTTACTAAAGAAAAACGTAGAGTAATTAAGTCCTCAATTAAAACTTAGTATACACACAACTTTTGCCTGGCCATAAAACCGTGCCCAGACTTGTCCATGTTCACAAATCATAATGTCCCACTTGTTAGTCAGTTGATAATATTATGACACAGACTGATGGTAGGTTGGTTGCTATTGGCTAAGAGCGACAGAAAGTCTGGCACAGAAAAATTAAAAGATTTTTTTGTGGTTCCTATCCCACAGAAATTCTATTTTTTTCTGTTCACAGGCTCACGACACATACTTCCCGGTACTGACTGAGTTTTAACTACTTTTCTGTGGCCAAATTTCTCCTTTAGTTTCCATTGATTTGATATAACATACGGTGTTGTGGCGCCATCCTTTGCCCATTTATCAATATTTTTCTTACCAATCTTTTTTTATTATTAACGGCTGTTTCTGTAGTTTCTGTTGTTTTTATGATCGTTGTTTACAAGTAATGGAGTCAGAGTAAATACCGTAAACTCGTTTTCATCGTTTCACCACTCCTGGCCCATATTGCCAGCCGAGTATCCATGAATCCGCATAAGTCGACGACTTATTGCATTTAATATTTAAGCTTGTGTATTTCTTCATTTATTTATTGGTCACGAAACAAAAGAGATGATAAAGAAAAGTGCATTATCCTTTTAGCGTGTAGTTTAGGTGGTCTGGTCCGGTAAGTAGCATGGCTCGTAGCTTGGTCCTAATCCCAGGTGTTTGGACGAAAGGGATTAGAAGTTGCATTGCTGACAGGCGATTTCGGTGGGCGAGGAATAAAGGATGATTGGTGGCCACGTGGAAAGATGAGGAATCCTAAGCCGATCAAAGCAGGAACTTGCATAGACGCTGCTTCCCTTCCCTTCCCGGTTAAGTTGCATCGGACAAATTGCAATCAAGAAGACAGGGAAGTGATGTTTGGTGTTAGTCGGCTGGGTTTTGGGCTAATGAAGCGACAAACGATGGAAATGTAATATTTGAGCCAAAAGAGACGTACAGTGGGAGATGGGAGACGAGACGAACGGAGGAAATGCGTGATTCTCGTATTTCTTAAGCTCTGATTGCTGTCATCGTGCGCTGACATGCGAGCTGCCTATTAGATTTGTCTCGTCTCTGATTGCTTGTGTGTCGCTTTTGATTACTTTCTTACCGAGAAAAAGAATTCATAATTCTTTTCGACGCTTCTTCTTCTTTTTCCTTACGTTCCTAATCATCTTCTGATGCGAATATCGAGTTAAAATCGCGGGGAGGGGGGGCGGGAAATTTTTTTTCTCCCTTTTATCTTCTTCCGTAATTCATTTTTTTATTCTTATTTGACACTATGTTTGTTCCCATTTGAAATGCTTTTAATGGGTCGACTGACATCTTAACTTTTGCTTGAAATTCAATTTCAGCTACTCGATTTCAATTTTTTTTCCCCCACAATTTTTACATTTTGAAACAACAAAAAGTTTATTATGGTATCCTTAGAAAACGAGTCGATATACAGTATGTTGTTTGCTAAGCGAGAAAAAAAAATAGCGGCATAAATTAAAATTAGTCCTAAATGCGAGTTGGAGTCTAGTCTACGTATGAAAAAATATGGCGGCCATATGCAACGGCGTAAACATGGTTTGATTTACAGAGGTGAAACTGGAAAGCCCAATGGGAGAATGTAGCTCGCATGGAATGAAAGAATGGCGGCGCAAATCGGCAGTTAAGTTTGTTAAGAGCCTGTTTGGAAAAGGTGTCTCCACGTGCCCACATGAAATGATTCATGGCTCCCACTGGGTGCAGATTTGCGCAGCCACATTCTATCCATCTTCATTACCATGATGGAGTTGATAGCAAGGGCAAAATCCGCCTAGGCCAAACCCATCCACACAAAGATTGTATTGTCCATTCTCTCCCATTGCTTCACATATATATATACTACGTAATAACTTTTCCATACATGACAAAAAAAAATTTTTTTTATCCTTCGGCCGATGTAAATAATTTAGTACGTAGAATTGATTATGAATCTAAGTTTTAAAACATGAAAAAAAGATTTTCCATTTTTTTTTTTTTTACATTTTTGTGTGTGGCTGGTTCTCCTTTTTACACCAAGTCTGAATACGTTTTCTGGTGAGCAAATTGGATCAATGGTCGACCGAAGGCGGCTCCCTCTGTGTCAATAGAAGAGAATAACAGCGCGAGAGAGAGAGAGAAGAAGGAGAAGGAGAAGAGGGTGGGTTTGGAAAAAGTCGAAACGAGGCTGCTGTTGCCGCCACCAAAATCCAATCACATGCACCGGCTTAGACGCAGGCACACCGTACAGATGGGATTGATTTGGTCGCGACCATCTCGCATTGTGTGTCGAGGGAGATGAGCATGAAATGAAGTCATCTTGCGTTGAAGTTGTGGTCATTGTCGTGTAGAAATGTAAAGCGGATTTTAATCCACTTTTATAGCAAATTGACGGGTTCATTGCTTTTGCATTGTATCAAGTGGTAGGCCGTAAGAATTTTCATTTCCCATTTTCATTAAAAATAATAGAAAAAATAAATTAAAAATAAAAATTTGGATTTAATTTAATTTTAATTTTGGTTTTTGTTTGTGAATTAAAGAGTAGTGTGTGTTGGGATGAGAAACGAAAGAGAACACACGTATCGGTATAATTTTTTCCCTGTTTCTTGTTGGTGTTGACCGAGTGTCTATTCTGGGAAGTGGTCACTGAGATAATTGCATTCCTTAATTACCTCGTAGAATGAGAAAAGCAGATGGTCTCCATCAGTGATCTAATTTGTGTGCTCTAGGAATCTTGCTTTTAAGTTTGCTCTTAATGGATCCACAATGGTTTGGAAATTGAAAATGTTAAAAGCAACGATTTTTACGTCGTTATAGTTATCGCACATGATTTTGCGTTTGGTGAATGAATTTCTAATGGTGTTTGACGAGTTTGAATAGAGTTATCGAGTCAAGGGATAGTAATAAATGTTTTTTATTGGTGTAAATGCGGACGATGATGGAGTTTGATGACGTTTATTGGTGCAATTTGTTGCTTGTGTGTTTGTATTTTATTGGTCGCGTGTGATAAATCCCCATTAACGTGTGTGGATGTAATTGCGATGGGTTGAGAGGAATACAATGCGAGATGGGGGGGAAGTCGATATCGAAAGATGGAGCCGCACGCTGTGACCTCGCCCCCTACCCTCTCTTTTTCTCCAATATTATTGCGGCCTAATGGTCAGATTCAATTTTTTCTTCCATTGAATTGCCTCATTGACAGAAAGGGTCCTTGCTTGACGAATAAAAGAGCAGATAACAAAAGAATCGAAAACAGCTGACAAATGGAAAATCGCCCGACTACTTCTTGGGTTACTGCTCATCACAAATTGAGTTGGATAATTGACTCGATATTTTATTTAGTCCGAATCTACTTTGGGTGACCTTGTGAGGAGGTTAACCATTTAACGTCTAAATCAATTTTTAGTCAATTTGGTTTTTATAGTCGAGTAATTTGGAACGAAATTATCACTGCAGGTGACTATTGACTAAAAAATAAACTCAGACTAACCATAAAAAATAAAAGATTTTTTTTATTCTCTATAGAATTTCTTTCTAACCGCCCTCTGGGAATGAAATTGGTAAAGTGCACTCGAACGAACGTCAGTTATTAAAAGAACTCGGCAGTAGTAGAGTTAAAAGAAAATCCACGTGTAAACGAAATTGGAACTTTTGTCTGCGTATCCTCTTTCAACCACACGAGATCCGCCATTAGCAAACGGTCGGATGCCATGGTGACGAGGCACCTGTTGCCAAGTGACGTCAAGTTGGGTTGCCGTGGTGACCGAAATCCAATATATGTTGAAGCAAATAAAGCGCAATTCGTAGGAGTAAGTAGACAAGTAGATGTATTGCTTTTATTTGTCGACATTTGTTGATGCAGTAGCGTTGAGGGAAACCGGGAATGGGCAGCCCAAAAAAGTCGTTGTGCACTGCCGAATGGGAGTTGGTTGTTGGTAGAAAGAAAGTGCGAGTATTGGAGGAGAAAGGAAAGAAAGTAGAGGCGAGATTGCCGAGGTAAAGCACTCGGCCTACGGTAGAAATGGGCGATCACCTTTTCTCTCACGGGAGTGCTATCCAGATGGGGGACTTCGGAGCTAAGTTGCACTCTTTCACTGCTCCGTTTATGGGCTGCCAGGTTGAGGTGGATGTCCCTCCATAAAAAATAGAATGAATTTCATGCGTCCCTAAGGATAACTTGTAGCGGGAATTGATTTTTCACCTCATTCCCTCCGGTAGGGAAATGGATGAAGGAAGAGTGTGAGTGATTTTGGCAAATTAAAAGCCCTCCACAGCTGCCTCTATGTGTGTGTGTCTCTCGCTCTCTCCGATCTACATTTGCCAAAAAAAAATACCGACGACTTTCAAAGCTGGAAAAAATTATCACCCTGTTTTTTTTATTTATCTCGTTCGTCTGCAAATAAAATTTGTTAGAGAAATCATAAATGTCTCCGCTCGAATTTTCCTTTCGCCCGTTTTCTTCACTTCACCGAGGAAAAAAGCGATGATCGAAACGACTGTTTTTGATGATGTTGTTCGTCTCGTGTTGTATGTAGAATTGTTGCTATATTTCTTATCATTGTTTCTCGTTTTGCCACTGATTGATGCGAGTTGAGGTAAATCTTTAATCCAGAAACGGTAGCCCGATGATGAATGAACGAAAAGTGTTATCTTAATGACGTCCATTTTTGGTGTGGTGTGGTACGGTGCGATGTGTGGGAGCTTTTGAAAAAGCAGAATTTATTCGTTTGAAGGACGGCCATCGCGTGGTGTGTAATTTTCTTTCTTCGCTGTTACAGATGAGGGGTTCTGCCCCGCGAGAAAAATTTGATCATTGATCAAATGGAAGTAGAAAAAAAGAAAAAGCCGCCTGAAACAAATGGAGCGGCGAGGACTCTTATCGGACTCACTTTTTTTTTTCAATTTTTCTTTTTTTTTTAAAAAAACAAAAAAACTTTGCGTGTCCAATTGGAATCTAAATTTGGTTTTCCGATGGAGAGATATTTTACATTGATACTTTATTAATCACGTGGGTTGGTTCTTGGTTGTATGATTTGGGGATCCCCATAGGACGAAAGTTTCTTTGTTCGGATGGTATCTGGGAGATTGTCTCCTGTAGCAACAAGATTATGCTTTCAAGGCGAGTTGCTTACTGTTTTGCAAATTCTCTAATGAAAACGCTCATTAATTTTCGCTGCTGTCCAGAAATGCCTTGGGTTAACACACAACAGTCATTTTGGATAATTGTGAAGTGCTGGCAAACGTCCAAATTTGAGAGTTCGGAGTTGTTGTTGTGCTGCTGTTATAGCGTGAGGGGGATGTTTTGAGGCATCGAGTGTACGCTGGGGTTTCTCTTGATAGATATTGTTGGGTAAAGTCTTGTATGTAACGCCACAACTTGTATTTTCCTTCTGCTTGCTTTCGCTTTTTATTTCGCTCCTAATGGTTGTACTGGCAAAATAAAAGGGAGTTTTCTAAGTTTTGTTTGCAGAATTAGGAAATTGGAATTCTGACTCGGAACGTTCACCGTCTCGAATTTACCTGTTTCCCATAATACACCTGGGAATTGATTGAAGATCACACATGGGTCAAGGTCCATATTTATGACAAATAGCAATGAAATTGATTTTAAGTAAATCATTTTTTTGGAGAATAAATTGTAAATAAAAAAATGATGAATTTTTTGGAGTCTCGATTTTTTAATCGATATATTATATTAGATTATCACAGCAAGGTAACTTGGTTACCTGGTCATAGTCGCAACTACTTGCTGCAATATTCTCATTTTTATTTCAACAGTTTCAAATCATTTATTTTATTTATTTATTTATTGTTTTTACAAAAAATTATTTCCACTCGCACGGTTCTTCGATTCTATTTTTATACGTTTAAAACTGACAAGTCAGTAAATCTCATTACTCCAGTCACGTATTCCGATTCCTAACACTTGAGCCTCAAATAAAGATCAATGAGTGGACGCTCGATCTTTGTTTGCAATATTCTGCGCACGGTTTTAGTTTAGCCGTTCTGCGCATTTTTTTTATATACGTGTATATAAATAAAACAATTTTTGATATTTTAGTTTTAAACTGCAACTGAAAATTCGGCATCACGAACCGGGGATTTAGTGCAACAGGTTCGTATACACAATTTTCGGTTTTTTTCCCCCACTTTTTATTAAGGTGAGTCGTGCGATCGAATATGTGAGCTTATTCCAATTGGGGAGGAAGGGTATGAGGGCGTTCGAAATGGAGAAACTCATCATTCACATGTCTGGTCTTTTCATCTATCAGTGCAGGAGGTCAGGGGATTATGTTTCCGACAACAGTTTTGTCTTTATGTAGATTTCCGTGAGCGGTTTTGCTTTAATAAGGCACAAAGATAAATGGAAATAAAATGCGATATCAGGTAGATTTTTTTTCCCATTCTCTATACCTTAATGGCTGCAAACTTGTATTAGTTTACAAGCAGGTTTATAGGTCGGCCGCTGTCATTCACAGATGTTTTAGAATGACATATTCCATTTTGGTTTGACCGTTTGCCGAGATAATTTATTCCCCAATAATGCAACATCCTGTGTGGAAAAGTTGCTGACTTGGGTTTCAATTCATCATAATAAACAACCATTTGGAATCAGTCAAATTGATTGAAAAGCGAAAAAAAAAATTTTTTGTTGTGAGAAGAGAGAAAATATTTTTTTTAATCAATTCTTCTTTCAACACATTTATTTCCAATGCAAACAGAAAATGAAATTCCTTGAAAATACATTTTCCACGTGAATATTGCAAATAGTAAGCCTTCAATTTACACAATCGAAAAATAAAAAAAAGTGTATATCGATGTCGAGAATGAGAGAAAAAAATATTCTTCTGGTTTGGGAAAAGAGGTTTCTAGCGAAAGATAGAATCCCTCGATGGTCAGCTCCGCCCCGTGACCCTTTTAAAAATGGACGTCAGTGCGTGAATTTGCCGGGGTTGGTGGAGTTTATTTCCTGAGGCCATAAATAACGAGGCTCGGGTGTGGAGGTGGACGGGAAGGAGCAGCGGGCGGGCGGGGCACCTCGGCCACAATGGACTCTATCGATTGAACTGTTAATGGGAAGGGCTTTTAGTTTCCCAAGTAGGCGAAGCTTGAGTCACAGAGGTTAAATGGTGGAAAAGCTTCTTGAAAATTTAACAAGAAGCTGGTGGAGAGAGAGAAAAAATATCTATGATATAGATATACTTTATATAAGAAATATAACTTATATAAATGTATAGGCTGCTACTGCTTTGGCTCACGTTTCATGTCGGCTGGTTTGGGGTTGCTGTTGGCGTACTGCACAATCTAATATAAAAATTTTGAGATCCGACGAGAGACGAGAGGGATTTTGTTCAGACATATTTAGAAGGAAGTTTTCTTGTTGCAGGCGAGGGCTGTTACATTTTAAATGACCTTAGGAAGTAATTGGATGAAATTTTTATTGTGAGACTGGTTATAAATTTAAGGAGGGTTGCAAGGTTGATCCTTTTCTCGTTGCGCAATTGGTGTAATCAGAAGTCGACAAGGAATTGCGTTCTGATGTAATTTTTGTTGAAGCGTTGAGAGGAGAAAAAACTAGGGAAATAACTTTGTTTACAAATGCGATTTGGGAGCGTAATCCAAATATTTTTTTTTCTTTATTACAATTTCATTTATAAATGGATTTCGAGGTTTAACTCGCGAGACTCGCATTTAAAGCTTAAGAGAAAAGTTTCTTGTTTTGGTTTTATATTTTATGATTTTTTTATTTTTTAAAAAATAAATAGAAATGAAAAATGTAATTTAATGTGTACAATTATGTGAAGGGCGATACACAATTTTCATGTTTTGTGGAATCCAGGGTGTGGGTGTGTTGATTATTACGTACGAGTGTTGAATCGAAAGTTATTATATCTTGTTCGTGACCACTAGCTTCCGATATCGTGTCCCCTATCTGGCAGAAAATCTATTAACAATATATTTTTTTTTCCCTTTATCCCAAGCAGGAAATTTGTGGTTTTGGAAAACAATTATGTTTACATGGATAAATGATAGCGATCCTGTTATTTTTTTCTCTCTCTTTCTTTCTTAATACAGGAATTCTTACAAAACAAGCCCGAAAATCCTTTTATGTAATTGCGATCAGATAATGTCATTGGAAGATAAAAATTTATTTATCGAATTAAATTTTCTTTTTATTTGCTTTATCTTCATAGGAATGTTTTGTTCTCTTTTTTTTACTAGCGGACTAAAAGGAACATAAAAGAATCTTGTTCGGCCATTTTGTCCATTTCCCGACTTAACTTTATTCCAACTGGAAATAGATATTTGGGGTATCATAAAGCAAAATCCTGGCCTTGTGCCGAAACTCCTAATGACCATGTTATCCTAAAGAAAGAGATTGGCCCCACCGATCCCATTTGTCATATTGTGCGTGCAGGTCACGTCAGCGAGATATATTTCAATCTCATTTCCGCTTTTTTCCATACATTGCCGAAAAAGATTTGTTCCGAGAAAAAGAAGGGCTTTGATTAATATCGTTATTACTTTAGATAAGACTTAAAAGTATTTTGCTTAAATTAGACCCGTCTTGTGATAAGAAAAAGAGGAAGAAAAAAGGGGAAAAAAATCTATCGAGTGGTTGGGGGCTTTTGGATGTGGTGTTTTCTCTCGTCTTGTTGCAACGTAGTTTCAATTTTCCGCACCCATTAAGAGGGTGTTTGGGAATTAATGAGACAGAAAAACAAGGTTTTGTAAGTAGAAACCGGTGGAAATTAGGCGGGTCGAGTTGTATACAGTGGGATTAAAGGCAGAAGTTTTCATCCATTTTGAGGGCAATTTTGTAACAGTGAATGCCTGCGCCATCTATTAATGTTGATAGGCACTTCATTTTGCGGGGAGGAAGGGAAAGAGAGATGTCGTAGTTTGCAGTTGCCATGGTAATGCCACACGGTGTTCTCGGGGGAGATTTTGAGTGTGTGAGGTGTGGAAAAATCATCGCAAGAGGGGACGGTATTTTATGACTCGCTATCACGTATGGGGTTGATCTGCTGAGGAATCGACTCACTCGTGTGCAAAGCACCTGAGAAGCACGCCAAAGGTCTATATACAAATGATGATGATTTATCCGAGAGAAAAAAAAATATGTGTAGATGGGGAAATAGTGTTTTGTGCGCAATGGTAATCAAAATAGACGTCAAGTATTTTTTTTTTTTTTACTTTCTTCTTCCTCCTTTTAAAAATCTAGCTGCTCTTCTTGTTATTTATTACTGGCCTCGTTTTTCGTCATTGCTGATGCTGATATGGGAGTGAGGCCGAGCGAAAGATATCTTCATCTAAGCTCAGCAGGGTGGAGTGAAAGTTTATTGGCAGGGTTCTTTGCTTTTACGACTTAGACAAACAAACATGGCTGGTCTGTTTTGTTTACACGGTTAAAACTGGCATTCGTGGCCTCACATATACGAACGAGATGTTTGGCTTCCTTCTTGCGGAAATTTGATTTTTATTGGTACAAGTCATGATAATGTTTCGATATAGTTTCCCTCTTAACTTGAAAGTTTTCAATTCCATTCGTAAACAAGGCAAAAATTCTATCTTATTATTTTCATGGAACAAAAGACGAAATTTAATTTCCATTTTTTTTCTTTTTTAGTAGTATTATTATATATGATTTTTATTAGAAAAACCCTAAAGTTTCTTATAGGAGAAATGGAAAGGAACTATAGGATGGGAATGGAAGCTGGGTATGAGAGGAAAAAATGCACAAGCTTTCTCTTTGTGTCTTTCTCCCTGTTTGATATGCAGTCTGAAAATCTTCTCTTGCAAGGCTTGTGTCACGTATCTGTCAGACTCTTCGCTCACCAGTCCCGCCTCGCAGCTTTGTCGTCCATTACTCTTGTAGAAGAGTAGTCCCCTTGAAAAACATTTGGCAGCTATTGATCTCCTATCAGATCGTATTAGTTAAAGGAAAAAGCATGAGATAAAAAGAAAAGAAAAAAATATTCCTTTCTCTTATTCCAACTTAAAATAAAGATGTTGAAATTTTTTTTCCCCTTATTTTGTTATTTTTTATTTCTTTCTTATAAAATTTTTTCTTTGCTAAAAGGATTCTGGTATTTTTCATAACATACTTTCCCCATCCGTTGGCTCGCAGGTAATTATTTTTCTGCTTTCCTGACTTTTGATGCAATCCTCGAGGTTATTTTCAACTTGTAAGTCGAAAAGTTTCGAGGACTTTTAAAGAATTTTTAAAGTATTAGTAAATTTATTCATGTTTCATCATTAAGTTTGTGCATGATTAATTTCACGGACCTTGGGGTAAGATAGAGCTAGTTTTACTAATTATATTTTAATTCCCCGTTTGATTTTAGTTTAAACAGCTTTTATATACCGCTTTCCTGTTAATAACTCGTTCTTAATTAATACTCGAAACAAAAGACCATTTGGCCGTTATTGCTGTCTTCATCCAAACCTGCAACAGCAAAGATGAGTATTAAAGTTTAGCACAAAAAAGTATTTAGTTATTTTTTAATGTGATTTTTCATCAAGTCCATCCAATAAAAAGTGTAGGGTTATTGCCATGTGTAGTATATGGGTTACTTATGTGGATTGCAGCTGTGCAACTTGTTCATAGCTGTTTAAGGCTATGGCCATACAGACGATAAGACGTATTAGAGGCGCTATAAATTTTACTGTAAATCGTAAATTTCCTTTCTCCACAACATTTTTTCCCCTTCACCTCCTACTTTTTCCCTTCTTCTTTCTTTTTAATATATAAGAAAACTTTGAATTCTAGAACCCAGGGGTAGTAGTAGGTAAGTTTGTTGCTAACAATGCATTTTCTTCACCACCCCCTTACTTATTTTTTTTAATGTGGGATACCCGGTATTTGGAGCACTGGCGCTCTCAAGTTGTCAAAGCAATGCCTAAGTCTTAGTTTGAGTGGTACTTATCCGGGAGAAAGTTTTTCATGTGCGTTGAGAAGAATGTTTCTCATATAAAATAAGTCGCTCATGAAACGCAAACTTCCATCTGCTGGCCATGATGGTGATGGTTTCTTGTGTTGATGCATTTGCTCTGCCCAGCCTCATATAAAGCACTCGCTATGGGCGTACATGCGCTCGGTTATATCGTACTTTTGCGAGCATAAACCCACTCCCCTCTCATGCAGCGCCTGGCGGAAGTTGAGTCACCCGCGATAAATTACATATTGCCTAGGACGCATAAAACGATGCCTATGTCCACGTGCAATGTCCTCTTTTCACCACTTTTTTCTGCATTGCAGAGAGGTGTGGGTGGGAGGGGGTGGTATATATAGCACTATCGCATTTGCACGTATCCATCAGGTCCGCTTTATAGAACGGTGGGTGACAAACCGTCGCCTTGGAAACGAGGCTCCAAGCCCACAGCAGGCGCTCGCGCTTCTGGTCAACATTGATCCGAGAGCCTGTTACAGGAGACTTATTTGGTCCGGCATTAATCAATGCTCGACACGGAGAAACTAACATCTTTTTGCACTCTGGCTTTGACATGCCTAATTTTCGTCATTTATGATTTAGCAAATTTATGAAATCGATGTTTTTCTATCCTTCCAAGCAAATTTTCCTTTTTTTTTTATGTATGTCTTGTATATGTGTGTTTCGTTTGACTTTATTTATTTTTTATTTATTTTTTTGCTCCAACCACCAGTGTTGGAAAAAGTTGCAAGTTTGACTTTTCTTTCGATTTAAATGTTGAATAAGCAATTTTTTTCTCTGTGGATGGTAAAGAGTGGAAAGCGAGGGATGGGGTGTTGTGGGAGATAGCCTATAATTCAGTTTGTGAAAAGAGGAGAGGAGATTTTGAGTAGATGGGTGCAACATCTCTCGCTGCACTCATTGCCATTTCTTATCCATTTTTCTCTTTCTTTGCTAAAAGGCCTTTGAACCTTAACTTTTCTACGACGTGGAGTCGATCATTAATTCTTCCTCGCTCGCTTTTCTAAAGATAAAATGCATCCTTAGAAAAATATTAATTACAAATTATAAATTAAAGGAATCTGTTGTTTATATACGTATACCCTACGAGAGTTGCTGTGCTTTTGGTTATGTATGGCAGTGAATTAAAGGGTAATCGGATTCAATTTGTGTGCGATGTTTGGTGCAAACTTTTACATGGGAGTGGGGGGCAATAAATGCTAATGTAAAGCGAGTGTTTCAATATTGGCATTGGAAAATGCATGACTTTGCATTATTACTAGGCTGAAACGAAAGGAAAAATGGGGAGTTACTTTGGTTTGGACGTCGATATTTCAAATTAGTCGTTTTTATAGTCCTTTATTGAACAAGTGACTAATGACTATAATCGTAATAGAAGACAGAATGAGTGTGTGTGAATCAACATCATGTTTGAATTATCAGGCGAGGGTTATTCGAGTCGATAATTCATTAAAGTCAAAAATTTCCTATGTCAACTGCTTCGATAAACAAGCAAGCGTCTAATTAATTATGTATGATTAGCAAATCAATTGATTCGCATTGAAAATATTTTCACATAATAAAAGCTTGCTTTTGTTTGCGCTGACAGATGAAACGATAAAATAAAAAAAATAAAAATGGAGGGGAAAAAATGGAGTGAGAGAAAAAAAGAAAACTCGCCTTTATGGCGTGTGTGATGGAGGTAGTTGAGGTTGGTGCGAATTCGTCTCATAAGTCGGTGATATGAAATTCCTTGCCCCTTGTACATTAGAAGCGCCGTGGGTTAAGGCTAAGTGGATTAATTTATTATTCATATCGGACGAAGAGCAAGTGGCGGTGCACGAGTTTATAAGGTTGATATTACTTGCTCGCGTAAAGCCCTTGCCTAATTCACGAGTCGACTCACTCTCACTTTCTCTCTCTTTTCGCTATGTCTATTTTAGCAAATAGTAGAATGGCACAAAGCCAATTAGTGCTTGGATTGCAATCCACATTTCCTACTTAGAACCAGAGTAACTGGCTCCTCCGACTCGAAGCGGTGAATGGAAAAGCTTTCAAAAATCCCCTTTTCCCTCTCTTTCTTTCTCCTTTTCTTTTTTCTAGATTCGCTCTCTCGCTCACTCCCTCTCACTCTCACTCTCACTCTGTTCTCCCGTGCCACGGGCAGGCAGAGTAATTCCTTTTCTGACTTTTAAATGAAGTTAGTACTTCATGGCTGAGGGAATGCGAGAAAAGTTTGAGTTGTGAAACTGAACCCTTATCTGCCCCTAACACCGCGGCTCCATTTTGCTTGAATTTGTGTCAAAGGCTGATCTCTATCGGAAGAGTAACTGTTTAAGGGGAAGAATGAATTTTTAATGCTCAATTTTAGATGCAACGGCGTTTAATATAAGTTATGCATTAGTTGACCACTGTCTGGATGACTGTTTAGTTTTATTTCTCGCAATTGTAAAAATTAATATTTTATATTTTAATTAGCGGATTCGACTTTTGAGAAAATTGAGTAATTAATTAATAGTATTTTTTTTATCTTTACCGAAAATTAAAAATTTGATTAAACATATTGAAATTAATAGTGTTTACGAAATGCGGATCAAAATCCGGTTGAATAAGTTTAATGGGAAATCATTTGGGTTCTATAATTGGATAAAGCATTAATAAATGCAAATTAAACAGCAGGAATTTCTAAAGTAGATTTATTATCATTAAATCAAAAGTTGTTTGTTGACATTTTGAATTACAATTACGTGAGAGTATAAAGCAGATAAAAGTTTTCCCTTTATTTCGTTCGTACCTTCACGTTGGATATCGCTTCCTTTTAACAGTCCCACAGCGTGTTATTATTTTGTCTTACTTCTGATTGGCAGATAAACACGAAACGGGATGGTGATGAGAATGGAAGTGGAACAAGGGAGGGTTGGCTTGTCACGATATAAAGTGAAGGTGATGTGGTACGGACGACATTATGACTACGAGTCTCAATTTTCTTAGAGACACTGCTTGTGTGACGAGATAAGGCATTTGAAACTTTTCTAATCTTTTAGATGTGAGAAGGAAATTATACGTGGTGAATTTTTATATTTTTTTTATTAAAAAATGATAAGGAGAATTTTAAAATTTTACAATCGTACACTGAAAATCTTTTTTTTTTTGCTTAAACTATAGGCAGTTAAAGTTACTAAACTGCTGCATCGTATTTTCTGGGCATTAGAATGGGCCTGATTTTCTACTGACTAAAGTTTAAATGATTTGACTCCTATATTTACCCCGACTAAATTATAGTAAAAATTCATTTAAAATCAATGGCCTGTCTTCCTAATGCGCACGAAATGTCTCAGAGGTCAACTATTACATCTGGAATGGATGTCCAAGGATGTCATAATTATATAAAATGTCACACATGTCTTTTTGACGCCATATTTATGTCTGGACATTAAAAAAAAAGTCGTACTAACGTCATTTTAGGACGTACATATCTGTGTTGGACATTCTCTGGATCCTAATTTTTAGTCTGACTGGTTTGTATAAAAACTGACGTCAATAGAATATCCAACACTGACAGGGCCTAAAATGACGTTAGTACATTTGTTTTACGTCCCAACAAAATATGAAGTAAAAAAATATCTAGTTATTGTATGAATGACACGTCAGACTTAAATATGACGTCCTTAAACATGGTTGTGCGCATTGGATTTAAGCTCAGTACTCATAACTTTTGTTTGACCATGAAACATGTGCTCAGAATTATCCATATTCACCAATCACTACAATGTTTCACTTGTAAATGTGTTGGCAAGATCATGCCACTGACTGATTGTAGTTTGCTATTGGCTGAAAGCCACAGAAAGTCTGGCCCAAAAATGTTTAAGAAAAGAAATTTGTGGTTTTGATCCCACAGAAAGTCTCTTCTTTCTGTCCACAGGCTCAGGCACAGGCTTTCCAGGTACTGAATGTGTTAGCACTATTTTCTGTTATGAAGTGACTAAACTTTTCAAGGCTAGTATTAAGTAGAGTTCAAATTCTTAGCTCATAATACTTAGCCACAGAATCAATAGCTATAGAATAAACATTAGAAAAGCGCCTATATGGTAGTTATTTTTTGTTATAGTATGTAAAATTTACACACTTTTTTCTACCAAATTAAGAGCCTAATGATTTTTTTCAGTCACTTGGATTTACAGTGTAACGCGTTTTAAAGTTTTTTTTAAAATGTCACTGTTTTTTATTGGTTGTTCGCAAGTCCTGCAGACCCCCCATTGACTTTTGCTCTTTGCTGTGCTTCGTGTCCAGATGCTTGCGACCAGTCACAAAGTAAATGAAGAAAAATAGCGAGTGGGACACACTATGACTTCCTGTTAGTCCACCTCCTGCCCCCTTAATAAGAGATTGCGCAGGTGAGCAATCGATCACCTTATTGCAAGTAGAGAGAGTTAGAGTGAGCTGAAATTAAATCTGGACTTGGCAACATCCTGTCACTGACAGATAGCTTTTCCCATTCTCCTTTAGTCTTCTTTATAATCTCGAACCCCTTTGCTGTCCGGGTGATGATGATGGATTTTTTTCCTCGTTTGCTGTATTTTATTCCGTGTACACAAAACTAGGCTTTATTGATTACCCTAAAATTAATCACTAATCACTTTGGGTAATTTATGATCCACGATTAAAAAAAAAAAGTTTGTAAATTTTAAAATATGAGAGTTTAATCAGGAATGTGTGGAGTTTTACAATGTTTTTATTTAAATTTTTGTCATGTTATTGGTGGTGTATGAAGAATTAGTGTACATTAACGTGATGTGGGAAGAGTTCTGCTCGTGATCTCCTTTTTTAGTTACCCAAGGAGTACAAAGAAAATTCTTTTGTGTTCTTTGCAAAGTGCTACTCATCACTCATGCCCAAGACAAAGAAAGACCAACCCATTCCTTGTCAAAGAACAAGGAAGAATGTTACAATTATTTATAATCATGAACATGCACTTGTATTTCATCATTTATTCACTTATATTTCACTCGTTTCGCTTACTGCAATACATCCGAGGACTGCAGTGAAGCAAACAACTGCGTTCTGAGCTATTTTTGTGGGTTAGTTGCGTTCAAACCTTCACATAAATTAAAACATTCACTTGAATTTCATCATTTATTTACTTATTTTTCACTCGTTCACTTTCTGCCATACATCAGAGTACTGCAGAGAAGCAAATAAAACTACTTTTAAGTTTATTTCATGGGTTAATCGACTTGAAACCATCATATAAATTAAAACAAACATTCTACCAATCGATAATATTCAAATAAAAGCTTTTTATCTGAAATATTTCCGTAAGAAATGTCAATGTTTACAAATACTGCCTAATCCAAAATGGCTGCGCATGCGTCTGACTGATTTTAAAGATCAATAGTTGCCGTCATCCGTGGAAAATAACTTTTTGAATCGAATTATATTCTCAAATTTAAATTGATGAGGAATTTGAAAGCATCCTTCGTGCTTAGATTTTTTTCTCCTCTCTTTTTTATATCGCTTAACTTTTGTTTATGGGCGCGTAAAAAAACAAAATAAAGTTGAAGAGATTTGCAATTGGGTGAACGGTGATGAGCAGTAGGGTGTCTTATGAGATAGGCAAAGACAGTGAGAACATGTTTGCCCAATACCGTGGACTTAAAATGCGGAGATAAGGGGATTTATTCCTAAGCTGCTTGAAATGGATTTGTGGAAGGGAGTAATCCTGAATAAACAGCATGATTCAGAATGGAATCTCGTGTCTTCAAATATTATGCAAAGCTATGTTTGAAGTGAATGCATGTGTAAGTTAGTGTTTTACTAAGTCGTCTCTTCAAAACATTCCAGAGATTTATAAGAAAGAAAAAAAAAATTAAAAGTAAAAGGAAAAAAAGAATGTTTTTGTGTACTTTAGAAACCGTGGGGATGCGAAGTCTGATTATAAAAGGATTTGATGAAAAAATTACATTCAAAAACCCGAGTTGAGATATGTTCTTTTAATTAATAGTTGTACTTTTTTTTCATGTTATGTGTGTGTGGATGGGGAGAAATGGGTTTAGCCCTGAGGAAGGAAAGAAAAAGGGGGAAATTTTGTTATCAGTTTGTAAAAAGTTTTTTTTTAAATTTTTTCCTCTTCATCATATTTCGATCGAATGTGGAGAAAATTGGAAATAGTTTTAATCGTTTTAACGTTACGCTCGGAGCTGACAGGCTCTCGTGTTTTTTCATAAGATGGATATTACATTTTTTTTCTTCTATTTTTTTCTTCTTTTATATTTAAATTGAAATAGACCCTTAGGGTGAATTATGTATGGAAACAAGGACCTCATCATGCAATTTAATTCCAGTTTTAGTTTTGATGTACTTTTTATATGAAATTTAAGCCGTTGTTGGTGCTTTTGTTATGGATTCATTTGGCGAAGTGTGTGACTGCGAGTCAAAAATCAAGCAGCGGCGTTTGCATAATAAATACACCGAGCATTCATTTACTTACATTATAACGAGATATATTTGTGGAAAGGAGAGTTTTTGCACTTTATGAATAGTTGAGATTGAATCGAAAGATTTAAATTTTTGATTTTGAATTTACATATTTTTTTCCCCTTTCTTCTCTTCTCTTCATGGAGCTTTATCTTCTTGTTAGTTTACATGGAAATTAAGATTAGGAAGCTTGGTAATGTTTATTTACATGCATTTGCTGTTTAGTCTCGTGTATGTAACACGTGTTATTTATATCTACATTTCAGTTGGTGGAGTGTTTTGTGTTGCCGTAATAAAAATGCTAGTTGAGTAGCTTTGCATTTACATGCAGGAGGAAATTTCACGCTTTGAGTAAAGATCCGGATTTGAAACAATCCGGCCTCTATAGATAGGCGAGGGATTTTACCATATAACCCATTGAGTTTTATCTCGTGTCTGTTGTTGGTGACGGCTAACTGCATTTCTTAATATAATGTTCCCATCTTTTTAGTGGATGTGTATGGGAGAAATAAATATGGTCGAATTATTTTTAAAGGGTTGATGAAAAAGAATGTGAATGTCTTGGGCACGAGCGAATGATAAGTGAAACATCTGTAGTTTCAATTAAACCGCTGTTTACATTTATTTTATTTACACTTTAAAACTTAATATCTACATTTAAATGATAAAAGTTTACACTAACAAAGCAAGTCACTGAACAAACAAACCTATCTTGGATTTTGATGTTGGCCTGACTAATCTCACCATGCTGATTGGTTGGTGCCGACGTGATGAAAGCAAAGGTGAGTGGCAGTTTCGGACGATTTAAGTATCCTTTGCCTGCCAATTTGCTCGCTTGATTGGTGCCATTTGCTACTTCATTCTGTGGGGGATGTATATAAAAGCAGCAGCAAGGGGAAGAGGACTTGGGGGTGTTGTGCCCCCTCATAAAGGAAATAACAGAAAAAAATAAGAACAAGATTAATTTTGTTGTAGATTGGTGTAGATTTTTAAAGTCTAAGATAAAGTAAGAGTAAACATTGGTTTAATTGGTGTAAAATTAAAATTTAGTAATTTCAAATTCAGTAAAATAGAAAGTGTATCAAACATTCTTTGAGTGCAATGTTAGTAAGTGTAAAAATTAGTATTTTTATGTGTAAAAAAAATGTACCAATTTCTAAAAAATGTACTTTTAGTCAAGGTGATCATTCGTCCTGGATTTTCCGGGACAATATCCGAAACAATTTCCCCAGCTAACTTTGACCCCTATTTCAAATTTTATTGCATTTTTTTAATTTTGTAATTCTGTAATTTTGTTCGTGTGAAGTCATTTTGATGAGGGTGGTTTCAGATTGTACTCATTTATAGATGGGGAGGGTAGTTTAATGCATTGTGGTAAAATTTAGAAGTTTTCTTACCCTCAATTACCATGGTTACATGAGGATGTTTCAGAATTCATATTACACACATTTAGAGAAGGGGTGAGAGGTCGATTTTCCTGTTTATGCATTATTGTTCAGAGGCTTAACCCCCTCCAATCTGTATGATTATTTGGATTTTGTGAGACTTTTGCTTAATTTTAAGTGAAAAAATTTTTTATCCTGAAAATTCCGTGGAAAAAAATGGTCACCTTATTTTTAGCGTGATTTATTTCCCCAAAATCTCTTTCACTCAGATATTAATCAATTTCATGGTGCGTTTGTATACATTTTATGATATTTAGGTCATTGAATCTCAAACTGCGTTTCTTAATAAAACGTTCCCATCTTTTTGAGTGGATGTCTGGATGAGTACGAAATAAATACGGTCGAATTACTTTTAAAGGGGTAAAGAAAAATTATTTTCACTTATGAAATAAGTTTGGGGCTGAAGTTTAGCCATCTGTTGAATAGCAAAATTTCTTTTTCTTTATTTAGGCTGTAGTGATCTTTAGTATGCAGATGAGGACGCTGCAAAGAGGGAGCCATGTGCTCCTCGTTAAAAGTAAGTTCCTTGTCTGGAAAATGTCCAAATATGGAGCGCTGCAAATATGTCTTGTCCGTTTATTTCGTTCGTGATATTCCCGGTTTCGACACTCGGATCTTAGCAATTTTTTATTTTTATGACGTATAGAGAATTTTTTTTTTTCAATTTTTTTTTAACATCATTAATGTCAAAAATGTTTTTCGCTTTTATTATGGGTTCGTTGCTATCTAGGGTTCGATGTCAGATCTTAATGATGCTCGTTTTTTTTTCTCTAAGATGAAATAGGGAAATAAAGATTTTTTTTCGCTCTATTCTTTAAGTAGCTTTCTCTTTACATCTTAGTGTAATAAGTTGGTAATTGCATCCCGAGAGAAATTTTCACTTTTGAGCTCTGAAAAATGAAGTTTTGAAAGGAATTAGTTGCATAAATCTGGAAATGACCTCGCCGCGTTCAAATTCACATTTGGAGCTTGGAGAAAAAATGAAATAAAAAAAAAAAGTTACTGTAGATGCAACATTGGAAACAAGAAATCTCAGCCTCGTTTTCTGCGGATGACATTTTAAAAGGCACTTTGTCATTTCCTGTGGCGAAATAGATGTTCTTTACAAAGGAAATTGTACGTCTTTGCTAGAAACATACTTGACGCCCGAGCACGAGCTCCAAATATTCGACCTTTTTTATATACGGTACATATATGTTATGCACATTATATCTTTTATTTTATTATGTTTTCCCTCTACTTTCTATTTTATTATTATTATTTTTCTTTTTTAGTGTTATAAAGTAGGAAAAGTTTGTCTTTTACGACTGAACCAGAATGAAAGTTTAAAGTTTATATGTGCAAAGTCATAATTTAATTTTTAATTCGCGTGGTAAAATCGATTTGTTTGCCGTGGAAAAAGCTTGGTCTTTTGTGTTTTGCTTGTCTCTTGTTTCGACGAGATGACAGTGATTGAAAGGCGCAGTGCACGAGCAAAGACATAAATAAAAATCACTTGTTTACATGGGCGTGCATTAAATCAAATTGACCAGTTCGTTACTCTCACTTCCTTCTTCTTATCTCAGCCTGAGCAGATGGTCCCACTGTAACGTTCGACAAGGTTTACGGAACCTAAGAGAGCTCAGTTGAGTATTATGGCTATTGACAGGCCATTCATCTCTTTTTAGCAAGAATCCAACACGTTAAAAGATGCGAGCATCCTTCACTAGTGGCAGCTGCAAGCAACTGGAAACATCTTGCTACAACTTTACCTTTTTTTTACTTTTCCTTCTTTTCTTTCATCTCATTTCCAACGAATTTAGTGAATTTTTTTTAAGGGTTTTTACGAAAAAAAATATTTTTGTTTTTATTTTTCCGTTTGATATAAAAAAAAATGAAATTGAAACATGTGTATCGAGTTTCAATTTGAAATTATAGTAAAAGTCGTTTTCGTTTAGTATTTTTGTCTTTGTCCGTTGATTGCCTTGGCAGAGCCGAGTTTCTTGTTGATGGAAAAATTCCCCGATATCAAATCCGACTTGACTGGAGTGAGTTCTGTTGATAAATGGGATCCCATGATTGTATGAGATGTGCAAGCGGAGATCCATCACTGTCCCATTCTTGGTTCCCTCGAATTACAGAGTAATCAACATTGGAACATTCTTGGAAGAATGCCCTAAATTCCACTTGAGCAAAAAGGAAGGGGGAAACCAGGAAAGAAAAAAAGAACCAGCCACTGCCCCTTGCGAGAAAACGCATTATCTCGTCTTAAGAAAAAAAAAATGTTGCGCGCAATCAATCGCTTATCTATCGTGTTTTGAAAATTCAAATTGAGATAGGGAAGAGGTGATAAGTAGACATTTACATTTTAATGACTCATCTTAATCATGTTTGGTAAAGTCAAAGCCTTTTTTTTTTAAAAAAAAAATTAATGGAATTAAAGATCGGCTCAATAAGTTTACATCGAATGATGTCATAGTTTATGCGCTTGTTTTGCTTTTAAATGTTTTGAAGGGAGAACAATCGATGAATTTATATTTATTGATATAACGACGAGAGAAATTGCAGTAGTCTGATAAATGTTGATTTAGCATACTTTAAAACGATTTAGTACATCGATGTCATCGTTCGGATTAAAGATGAGTATCTAGATGATTTATTCATGTATTTTTCTTTTATTAATTAAATAATTATCAATGAAAATTACGTGTTTCGATTTTAAAGATGTAGGGAATAAAGAAGAAAAAAGTGTTTAATTCAGTCGCAGTTATAAATTACACTGCATTTGATGATCGGTTAAACGGATCGATACAAGGTAACTTTAATAAATTGACCTGTGTGTGTTCACCTGGTTGAAAAATGAGTGCAATTTCCATTGCTTGGCTCCGAGTGGGATTGTAGTTCCATCTGTCGTTGCCCGCGCGAAACTAACTAATTAATCTAGTTTCGGTCAGCGAAAACTCGTCATTGGAATGGAAGCTCGCACGAACCGTAATGCCATGTCACGAGTGTAGCCGATGCGAAACATAATGACGACTCGTTTATTATTTAAAAATTGCTCATTAATAATGCAATTACATAGCTCTTTTCCCTGTCGACAGTGTTATTTTACCTCTCGTTATTAGTTCGTTTTAACCCTGTTCTCTCAATAGTGGCATTCCTTTTTTGACTAAAGGCTACGTCTATCGACCTGTATACTAGTATAGTAGCGAGCAGAGGCCACAACAGTTGGAAAAAGGAGTTTGGATTGTGTGTATGTGTAGGAGAGAGAGAGAGAAACGTTCTTTACTAGACGTGGCTTTGCATTTGCGGCAAGAGACACTCGAAAAATGGTGCGGGGAACCGATGCGGCAAGAAGAGGAACAGTCAAGGTGATGAACGAACCAAGGAAAAGAAAATGTAGAAGAGGGTCGGTTGGGTTTTCTTTTGTCTCTTTCACTGCTTGTCGCTTCGAATGAATTTCACATATATTTTTGTGGTTATTTTTATTTTATTGATAACCAATACAGGTATATTCTTCGTATTGTCGAGTCGAGTGTAGTATACGTAAGAGAAGGACGCATTACCTTGCTTGCCATCTTGGGAGATCATTTTTCATGGGTATTCCTCGGTGATACGACGCAACGTGGTGAGAAGAGAAAATCTCGATTTAAGCCAAATTCGTACAAAAAGACACGATTGTCGAAAAAGAAAGAAGGAAAAGCTGTTTGTGTTAGCAAACGGGGAGAGAGAGAAGGAAAAAAAAAAGGAAGGGAGATTTTGGTCGATAAGGCGAAGACGTTGCGGCCCTCTGCATTTATCGAAGGTGGAAAGGTGGCGCCATTACGTGCGAAGGCAATCAGGGACTTGTTTCTTTTTCATATGTTGCGCTATAGGTTGTGGTAAATGAGACATTCGTCTGCAGCTCGGTGGCCAGGGAGCTGGCAAGGCCAATAACACCAGACTCGGATATTGGGGCAGGACGGTGCGCTTGTTTGCATCGAAATTGCGGTGCGGGTCACCTGACTAGCCAACAACTCCCTCGCGGCACATCTGTCGGACGCGAAGGGAGGTCCGTCAGGTCCCATCAGTCGCTCATCATTCTTGGCCGGGGAAATTTCAACTAAAGTCCCTTCTGTGCGAGGAATTTTGAAAATGTGGCGGGTTTGTAGGTTGTAGGGATGCGAGTGATCAAATGCGCGTGCGTCTTCTCGTTTTTCCATCGAATCCCGGTGCGGTTTTTATGCCTAAACGCGCGCCATTATCATATTGAATAAGTTGCAGTTTAGAAACTTTGCGGCAGTATTAGTTGCTATTTGTTTTTATTTACAGTACATTTATCTGTGTCTCGTTTTATTTATGACGATCCATTCCTGTCGTACGGAATTACCTTTTGTGAATAAATAAAACAACAGGAGAGGGGTTTAGTCGAAATCCATTGATTTTTTTTTTCGTTTTTTATTTCTTGCTGGTTTTTGAAGCAGTGATCGAAATATGAAATATTCAGAACCTTTTCTTACCATCCACACCACCCGTACAGACGTTGGCTGTAATTCAAAGTCGATTCATGACTGGATGAAATTTCTGAATTTAACTCGCGCGAGTTTTTGAGAATTTAATTTTTCCGGAAGAAAGGTTCTTGTTGCCACCGGCGCCACTCGACATATAAAACCGAGGCTAAACACGACTGCGCCTTCAATGCGGACGTGGAGCGCAACGTGAATGGTGTCAAGGCAAGAAAAATCGTGAATGGAAGAGACGATGGCATCTCGATTCGCGACGAGTAACCGTATGGGTTTTCATCCATAAAATAGAAAAAAGAAATTAAATTTTGTATTTTGGGTTGGGTTTGGGGAAAGGAAAAATGATGGGCGAAAGTTTTATTTGTTTTGTTTGTGGTCAAGTTTCCGTATCGATTGGGTAAAAGTTTACAGGTAATCGATGAGATAATGGAGAAGGGTCCATTAATATGCGCGTGACAACAGGTTTCGTTGTGGGTTTGTTTGCATGTAATAGTGGAATGGTGGGAACTCCATTTCCGGTGGCGGGTTTGACATTGATGAATGGAGTGGCCGCTGTTAACTCGGATGACAAAAGCAAAGAGTGGTGTGTTTATAACCATGAGGTGTGTGTGTGTGTATGTGGGACTGGTGGATGGAAGCATTTATTCCGAACAGTCAAATATAAAGTAAATGAAGAAAAAGAAAGATTGATGCCGTTTTATCTCTTTTGTCGTCATCCTTCGCGAGTTGACGTTGACCCGATCGTCGAGACGAATTAAGAAAGGTTCGTCCGTTCCGTTTTCAGCCGAAATGGAGACGGATTTCTTTTGGACCCTAATGGCTGCTTTCTTTTCACGGTGGATGCTTTAATCTGTCATCATTAATTTTTGGTCTGAGAAAGCAGACAATGAAAACTGGATGCACGCATGCGTGCATTGCTCTGCTGGTTGCACGATGCATAAATGCGGTGGCAGTACGTGTTGCCAACCGAACAACCTGATGCAAAATGAGATGGGAGGTTATTAAAAAATTAATTGAATCGAAATAGTATGTAAAGCGAATCAATTTTGGGGCGCTGCTTGTTACAAGTCTGTTTTGCATATCGGATCGAATTGTTTATCAAATTGATTCTCGTTTTAAAATGGACGGAGAGCGACAACAGCTGTGTTGTGCGTTCGACCAAAATTCCTTCTTAGTTTTCGCCAGATTATGCTTGACACGTTTCTCTTTACGTCCGTTCTCTTACGAGGCCAATAGCCTCTAGCCGAGTTTCCCATCCACATTTGTAAAGAATGAGGAGCAGAATGCGATATTGATATGTCATTATTATTTATGCAATATGTCGCCAGATGGGGTAACTTTGTTTTCTTCGCGCTTACCGAGGCATTAAATTAAAGGGGAAATTCAACTGGGTATTGTACAATCCTCGAAATTTAATTTAATTGAATCTTGATTTTTACATTTTTTTTAAAAACTAAAAGCTAATAATCATTTTTCTTTTCTTTATAGGTAAGTAAAACATCTGCTATTTTTGTGTTTAATGAAATGTAACTACGAGTGTCATATGAAAACAAGAGCAAAAGGTAAGAAAATTGAAGAAAATCTTGAAAGAACATACGATTAGAGATGAAATTACTGCCCGAATGAAGTTGTTTAACGCGAAGGACAGTTAAAACAGACTAACAGCAAACATTTAACACGACATAATAGCACGGACCTCCAAATGTAGAAATTAATCCTGTCTCGTGCAAATCTCAGTTGTGTTAATACAGTAATAAAGGATAATTTCCTTATTAAAGTAAATTTCTTATTAGAATAAGTAACCAAGTTTCAACTTGAAGTTTGAAATTGGATTAAAGGCTTCTAAGAAGAGTTTTAAACTCCGCAGAGGATATTTTGTTAGCAAAAGGATCTAAAGTTAATTTATCAAGCAAAACTACAAACTTTTTTTCTCTTTCTTCCCTATACCCATTTTTATTTTAAAAAGAATTGTTGAAGAGTTTTATTTGCGAGAAATTATTCCTGAATATATGAATACGACTGATGGAACCAAGTTTATCTGCAAGAAGTAAATTGGACTCAAAATCTGCATTGTGTTACATGTCTCTGTTTGTCGTAAAAAAAAGAGTCGGAGAATAGTGAAGGGGGAAAAGTTACTATGGTGAAAGAAAAGAAAAGAAAAAGTATTTGCATCGAGGGAGAAGAAGCCTTGGACAAAGCTTATTGATTTTTGTATATATGTGTGTAGGTGGAGTTTTTCTTATCATCTTCTCCCCGTCTCTGTTTCTTTTGCCGATAGCTAACGGGGAGAAGGCATCCTATTACCGGAGTCTTCTCCTTTGCCGCCTCCCGCCAGGAATTCTGGCTGTTGGATGGAGAAAAAAGACTGAGTACTGGCTAAAAGTAGATCTATCTTTTCATAACAGGCAGTGTTGTTAGCAAAAGTTGATGATAGGCACAGAATTTTTTTGCTTTCTATTTTTTTTAACTTTAGAATTTTATTAATGTTATCGGATGGAATTCAATTAGATTTTTTTATTCAATGATTTCGATCGAATCTGGAAATATAAAAAAGAGGGGGAATTTTGTAAAATGATATACTACGTACTTTAATTAAAATGAAATTAATAAATAGAAAATGAGATATGGGATTTTGGAACATGAAAATTTAAAATTCATTTTAAAGTTAAAAATAGTGCTGATTTGATATTTATTAAAAAGTGAAATCAAAGGGTGAATACAAGACATGCGTGTTGAATAAATAATGTCTCTAAAAATAAGAAGGAAAAAAAGTTCCAAAAAAACCCTATAATTAAAAAATTATTTTGGTTTTGCGTGCGCAAGGGCGTGAACGATGCGAAGAATTTTTCACAAAGGGTAGGTAGTAAACTAATTCTAAGCTCTGTGTGCTATTTAATGGCACATTTTCCTAATTGCATCCAAGATGCTTTATAGCTTCATTTGTACAGATTTTAGTCTCTTTCTTGGTACTTAGTCGAGGTCGTAATTTTTTCCTATATACACGACGGATGAAGAAAAAGTGTAAAGAGGCGTTTTTCCCTTTAAAATTTAATTTTTTACACCGTACGTTAAAAATTCAGTTGTTGTTTACATTTTCCAAAAGCGATCGTCGATTGCAATTAAAATTAAACTAATTAAAAGTAAAACTACAGCTGATGAGTTTGAACTATTTAACTAATTAATTAGATTATAGATAACAACGCTGCGCCACATAAATATACAGTAAATATAAACCAACTACATAGAAAATTTTTATTATTTCCAGTGTATATGGTAATATTATCCAGCCAATATTAGAAACCGTCACCTGTTGTGTATTTTATTATTCATTCATGATGAAATATGTGTTTAATGTTTTACTTTTTTCCTGCTCGGTTTGTTTTGAAGTGTTGGTCACTTATCTTGCAGCTGACAGGTGAAGACTGTGACGTGCAAACAGTGGCAGAACCCTTAAGGCTGGTGGAGTGTTTAGTGTAAGCGTTGCCGCCTGCCTGCTTTTGGCTTTGCACCGTGTTAAGCTGTCAGAAGCAGGGTCCTCGGTACACGTTTGTTTACCCAAACGTAAGACCCGAAGCGCTCCCATGACGAGGCACTTTTCTGTTTTTGACAAGACCCCTTACCCGCACCTTTCCTCATGCGAGGGGATGATGAGGAGTCTCGTGAATGCGATTATGAATGTCTCGGTGTTTTTAATGGTGTCACGTGATAGGAGGCGCGCAGGGATTAAGATGACTTAACGATGGCCAGCGATTGGGGAAATGAATAAATTGAAAAGACAAAGAAAACAAAGCAAAAAGGAGTTGTGCCGTTGATGAAGATGAAGAAGACGACGACGACGACGACGGGCATCAATGTGCGACCAAAAGATAGCGATTGCATCTCGACTCGACTCTCTCCACACGAATTTCCTTTTGCAAATCTCTCGGGCATCTCAGCTCCCAAGTTGCAGACACATTCGAAAATGCAGGAAACAATCTATCTTTTGCGGATAAACAAAGCTCGGGGCCAACTTTGCAATTCATTTAACGAAATGCACTTGGACTAGCATTTCCAAGATAAAGAAAAAAAGTGGGGGAGAAGAAGAAGAGAAAGAGAGAGAGAATGAGAGAGAAAAAAAAGTGGAAAAAAGGCAAAGCAGCAGCTGCTGTTTGTGCGAGAGTCATCTATTGTTTACCGCAGAAAAGGACGGGAGTAATTTAAAAGGGAAGAACAAAAGCCACTCGACTGGGATGAAAAGGATAGATGGAAAGAACAAATAGCAACTGCTGGATTTTTGTATAAGGAGCAGCAAATAGAAGAATCTGTTTGAGTTTTAAAGTTGGTGCACGAATTTGCTTGCGTGTTGACGGTGCTACATGCGAATGATGCGTGGCGCCTGCTGGTGGTTCCTCTAAGGCCCGGATTTATTTGTTTGCGAAACCGAAGCCAAGTTGGTGAGACAAGTGCTAATTGGTACGGGTTCAGTTAAGAGCCGAATACGGATGAATTTTTCACTCCATCTCTTCATTGATTGAGATAAATGAGACGCATGTGATTGGTAAACTGTGTGTTGATGTGCAAGAGGGGAGTTTGGTTTGTTGTCATTCCCCTTTCCTTTTCTCTTATTTGTTTTCCTGGCCCGAGGTTGGAACTGAAGATCTAAGCTAGATAAGTTTCGAATTATTCCGTTGGAATTAAAAATATCTTGTTATTGTTTTTACCGAGGGAAAGAAAGTGCACAGGAGGATGGATGTTGTTTACGAGATTCGAGAAAGTTTTAAATAGCGCACGATGAGGCGGTGGAAAAAAATTTTTAATAAACAAAGTTTTGGTAGATTATATATACCGCAGTGCTTTTAATTAAGGTTCATCTGATTACGAGTATTAATCGAATCATTTTTGTTTGACTTAACACGCCGTAGGTGTGGGAAGAGTATGATAATTTCATAAAGTAACGTTTTGAAAAGTTTAGTAAAGCAATAAATGGATTTTACGTTCGGAATTTGATTGATTTTTATTGTCGTTAATGGATGTTTGTAAGCTTAGAAGGCGTGTCGTATCGACGAAGCTAAGCTGGAGCGACTTTACTTTTTATTTGATGTCGTCGAACGAGGATATTTACAGTATTGTTTACATTTTCTCGAGATTCCTCAGGTGAATGCATGTTTTTAAGCGTTTGGTGGCCACGGTGGGCGCTCATGCATTCGAAAAGGGCTCGGCGCATTTGGAGTAAACACTCGATTCGTTCCATTCGAATTGCGCATTACTGGCGCCAAGTGGAGGGGAAGGCGATTCGCACGTGCGGTTAAGTTTCACGTATCAAGTTAGTAGATGCACGCATGCGTGAAATGAAAGACAAGGCGCGCTCAAAACAAAACGCTCTCGCATTGATTGACAATTAATCCAATGAAAGGGAAGAAACGAGTTATTTTTGCAAGAAATTCTCCTCTTTAGAAAAAGTTTTATTACGATTCAACGGAGATTCTAGTGCAAAATCCTGGCGGGCACACGTTTGCATTTTTTATATATATTGAAAGGTTTTTCACGCATACAAAAGTGGATTTTTCAAGACGCGGGGTGTTTTCAAACAGTAAACAAGATTTTTCGTCCATCAATTCCGATTTTATTCTATCATGCGATTGCATTTTTTAACGTCCCAAAAGGCATTTTACTACAGTATTTCCTCCTCCGCTTAGACGAAAAGAAAAGGATGTTTAATTTTTTAACTAAATCGTGTTTTCTTGCCGATGCGTCGTCCTCGTCGAGACTCGTGGAGACCGTGGATTTGAGGCCGCAGATGTTTTGCGGCCAAATCAGAGCTTTGAGAATTGGAGGTTTTCGCTACCCTCACTGACTCACGAGTCATTTGGGGTCTGTTTGTTACGGATGAAACCGGGCTTCTTTCTCGCGTGCAACACACAAATGGAGGCGGCTGATGGTTGCTGCGATGGGCCACTGGGGACGTGGGATGGAAACCCTTCTGAAAGGAAACAACGTTTTGAGGGTAATTACCATAATGGACAAAGTGCAGAATAGAAAGACATTGCATTTAAGTTTGCGAGTGAAGTGTACGGATTGAAAAATACTACTACTCGGTCGCGTGGCAACGACTTAATTATAAACGGATTTACTCAAACCTACAGCTTCATATTGGACTGTCCTTTCTCCTTTCTCCTTTCTCTGCCCCGTCTAATAAGAGAATTACTTTAAAGCTCCTTATTTTATTGCTCAACCAAAACCTAATATGAAGAATTCCAATTTAGACGCGCACCGGCAACAGCAATGAGTGTGGGTTTTCTTGTTAAACGTGTCTCTATTTATAACTGTCGATGCTATCGATGAGTTAAAAGAAAACTTTTTCATTACATGATAACATTTTTTTTTTCTTCTTTTTCTTACGTTAACTCAATGAGGTTTTACCCGAGCACCTACCGGTATTGACAGCAGCTTAGGAGCTTAGCGGCCAATAGCCTTGGACTTTTTTCTTCTTTCCTCTTTTTTTTTAAAAAAAAAAGTTTCAGGCACAGCTCCACTGTTGAAAATGAGATTTTAATCCAGTAGAGATTCCCTCCTGAGATTTTTTTTCTCTTCCTGAGGATTTTTTTTTTTTACTTGTTTTTATTTTTTTATATATTTTTTCTTATTGTTTTTTTTGTTAAGAGATGTTTTGATGGTGGGTTATTTTCTTCGAATGTTTACGTATTGGGAAATGTAATCAATTTTTTTTAATATAACTTTTTATATGGGGTAAATGATTCATGTTTTTTTTTCTTTTCTTTCCTGTTGTGTTTTCCCTTTGAAAAGGAAAAAAAATCCTAAGTGAATCTCGTGTTGATTTGAAAGTGTCTTACGTTTTTCTGGGTTTAAAAGCACCCCGGTTGGCTTGACTGCGGTACTCGATTTTCATCAAATATGAATTTGTTTTTCTTGTACTCGTAAGAGAACGAAACCTGAGATTTAATCTAGAGAAAATAAAAGTTTTATATTTAAAAAAAGCGAATTGAAAAATGGTGAATAAAATATAATGGATTTGCGTGCAAGGACAGGAAACGGTAGAGTAAATTGGCACTTAGCTTTTCAAAACAAAGTTGCGTAATTATTTTTGTGTTGGGTGTATGAAAAATAAAATTAATTTTTTTCAAAAAAAAAAATTCTGATTCACCATAAAAGAATTGCCACGTTTTGTGAGTAGGATGCCTCATCCTGAAAGGCATTTCGGGAGAACGATCTTGTCTTCTAATTTATTCAAGACGCATTTAAAGTTGCTCGTAATGCGCATGTTAATTACAATGCTGGTTGGTGACACAATAGAAGCTGCGCTTTTAATATTCAGTTATGCTGCATGTGTAAGACACTCAAGAACCGAAACGACATAAAAGAATAAATAAGTTTTGCCTCCGAGTGAAGTACTTTCTCCACATTCCCCGTTTCTCTCTCTCTCTCTTTCTCTCTCTTACCCGTATTTGCCAAAGGATCGTTGCTTGCAATCAAGAACTACTTTGTTTTCAACAAGTTAAAAAAGACCTTGAGAATCGTCTTTGTCTTAGGGCATTTGATGAATATCTCAGCGACGAAGAAAACTAATTAAAGTGGACTGTGCTGTGCGGCGCCTTCATTTTCTATTCATTCTTTTCCTCGGACGACACTCGTGTTAATGAGACTGACTCCTTTATTTGTCTTTACTTAATTTATGTTTCGAATGAGAGGCAAAGAAAATTGTAGCAAGTCCAAATCTCCAGATGCACGCCTGGAATAAATATTTATTTTTCCTTCCAGGCATTGATGCTCGATTTTTCTTATTTTAAAGCTTTTATACCGTTTTTTTTATTATTTTTTCTTTTTTAAAAAAATATTTTTCTTTCTCTTAATTTGCATATTAATTAGTGCCGAGTTTCTTTGAGAGTCAGCCGAGCGTGTGGTCATTGGTTATCTCGGTGGAGGCCAGACGACTCGGACCACTTCTGTCAAAAGCAGAGTGTAATTAAAGTTTGGTATATTTAGAGAAGGAAGAATGAAAAACTATTTTTTTTTTAGTTTTTAATTTTTTTTCTTTTTCTACTTTAAATTTTAATTTTTGTGTCCATTATCCACTATTTTGATTCTCCGCGTTGCCATTTTAACTAATGCCTGAGCACAATTAAAACTTTCTGGCGTTGGCATACGAAGTAATTAAAAAGTGAAGTGTTCTCAGCAGGCCTGCACCAATTCTCGAGAGCCAGCATCAGCACCTGACTTGACGCATGCGCTCTGGTTTGTTGAGAGATTTCAATGAATGATGATGGAAAATGGAGGCGAATTAGGAACACGTGACTGATCGTTGGAAATGTTGTTTTTTTTCTTTTTCCCTCCTTTACCCTTTCAAAGATGGGGGACCAATTTTTACCTGGCTGACACTTCGACCTCGTTGCTCCCATAATTAACCCGAATTCATTAATCACTCTAATGGTTGACATTTATCTTGTTTTATGGGCGCATCAAGCGTTAAACAGAAAAACTTCTATTAAGAACTTAATCACTCTCATTCACCGAAAAGGGGGAGGTTCTGGGTGAGAGAAGGAAGGGAAGGAGGGTGAGAGAGAGGGAGGGGAAAAAGGAGGAGAAATTTCACTAATTAGACTCGCACAAGTTTCTCACCTCGTTAAGACCTCGACGTGTGACCCAACGACACCTGTTGACCCGAACTTTTCTCACACGTACTCGGAAAATCGATATTTTGTTGAAAAGAGGAGTGCACAGAGGGTCGAAATGTGCGTAAAATAACGTGGATTTTGATTAATCGTCGCAGCTGACTTTTCAACACGTATATAACTGGACGTTGGGTATTTGGCAGAATGGGCCCATTTTGGAAATTTAAATTTCCATTTGAAAAAGAAATATGAGATTGGGGGAGAGGGAGAGGGAGGAAGAGAGAAGTGCAGTGTGTTGTAAACTCGCCTTTCCCCGCCCTCTTTTCCTTCGCATTTCTGTCTTCTTCGTTTGTCATTTGCATAATAATGTTGTTAGAGGGGGGGAGGGCAATACTCGGTGCCGTGTGCGAGGATTGCAATATTTCTCAAAGTTTGTTATTGAGATGTTTAAAGTATTTTCCAATGGAAACACGACTTTATTTCTAATATGAGCCGTGAGGCTTAACAAAGGATATGGGAAAGGTAATTTTATATATAAGAGGAACGAGAGAAAAAGAAGAAGAAAAAGAAGGAAAGGGGGGAGGAGGAGGAGGAGGGAGGAGGGAAAAAAAGTTGATTTTGCGACATTATCATAAATTCCATTCCTCAAACTATATTTGCCATGCAGGCGAAAGAGGGTTGAAATGAGATTGAGAGAGCAGCGCAGCCCTCAAAGTAAACATCCTTGAGTTTATTCGGGCCAGGAATACACGAGGAAAACAGCAACGCTGCTTGGTTGATAATGTCACCATTGGCAAAGAAACACTTAAAACGAATTGCTTCTGCCATCTGTTAAGGGATGTGCAAGTCAGAGGAAGAGCGAAATCAATAAAAAGTGATATAAAATCTCTCAATTTATTTGAAAGGTGTCAAATCGAAGACATTCAAATTTCTTTTCCGAGTAACTATTTTCAAAGATAATGAGGCAATTAGATTTGACTTTTATCTGCACAAAATTTTATTAGTGAGGAAATGATTTTTTTCTTTCTTTCTCTCACTCACTCTCTCTCTCTTTCAAACTCCTTTTTTTTCTTCGTCTTCTTCTTGAATAGCGAAATGTCTTTCATTTATTTCTTCTTTTTTTAAACTTTGGTTTCATGATTTCTTTCTCTTTCTCTTCTTCTAACTGCACCTGAGGTCGATACTCGAGGATCAAGTGCATTTGCGGCATGGGATTCCTTTGGATTGGATCCGTCTAAAATTACATAGTAATGTTCTTCTAAGCTTCCATTGCTCTTTGGGCCGTATGGGAGACCCGTAGATCTCATAAATCAAATCATCTCTTGGCCTTTAGATGGAGACGCAACCTTCTCAGAAATTGCTGTCTGCTTTGCTAGAGCATTGTGGAATCAAAGACCTCTGTTTTTCTCTTGGGACTCTCGCGAGAATTACCGCCAACACTACAATTTTTGCTACTCTACTGTAACTTCCAACGTCAGCATCGCTTTCTCCCATAAGCTTAGTGGTTTTTTTTTCTTTCCTCCTTTTCTTTTTATTTTTTTCTCCCCCACACCCCCTTAGTACTTCAGTTTTTGATGCGGTTACCCCTCCATCTCCCTTATTGCTCTCTTAAAACTCCCAGAAAACCAATGATTGATGACCTGGCCACACCTAAAAATGAGTTTCTGAATCCATTTACAGCAAGAAATATCACCTGGGTATTGATGAAGATGTAACATTTTCTCTCTTCGACGTTATACTGAATATACTGTAGGACGGAAACGGAAAAAGAATTTCAAGTGGCGTTTGTCACCAGGTTTTATTTGGTCCGCATTAATTAAGAAAGAGTGCTTAAAAGAAAATGTGTCGAGCTATGTAATTAAATTAGTGTTTGTTTATTGGAGTGCACTTTGTCTTGTCAGTGCCAATATGGTAAAGTGAAGTGTCAATTGAGTTTGGAGTTTGAAAATTTGCTCTAATGACTAAGGTCAGTTGCGAGTGACCTCAAACACGGGCAATAAGAAGCACTTTAAATCTCGTTGCTGTTATTAGTCTAAACACGAAGAGTTTGCCCGCCTCCATTTTTCTCATTAACTTAATGAAAATCTTGGCAATTTATCTGCGGAATAAATCCTGCATGAGGGAATTATATCTCGGGCCTTGATCTGTTGTGTATTCGCCAGTGAAAGGCAATCATC
This sequence comes from Geophilus flavus, assembly GCA_034695885.1. Classification (NCBI taxonomy): domain Eukaryota; kingdom Metazoa; phylum Arthropoda; class Chilopoda; order Geophilomorpha; family Geophilidae; genus Geophilus; species Geophilus flavus. The sequence goes on from JAQFZO010000026.1 coordinate 50,086, forward strand.
TTAATATGGCTTCGGTACAATTCAGTTGGGGAATGATTTTGATGAAAATTTCTTTCTGATAAAATCTATGACATTTTTTAATATTTTCCCCCTCTCTACGTTTCTATTTGAAAAAAAAAAGTGGGGGGAGTGTAAGGGAAACCTCTGTAGCAATCATCGAGGATTTTGGTCATCAACTGGTCATCCAAAGAGCCAAGTATCAATTTTCCCAGTTGAGGCTATAGTGGCACGGGTCGTGATGGCAACGGTGACTCCGTTGTCACGCGAAATTGGATGTTGTTGTCATGGCGATTGTTTTCCGTGCCAATCATTTCGGGAGGAGGTGCAAGAAGTGTAGGAAGATGTTCAATATCATCTTCTATAATTGTCTTCTTCTCCTAGGATATTAAAGTTTATCGTCTTTTAAGGTAAAAATAGCTAAATCTGTACAATTTTTCTTGAATAGAACATTCTTGGGGGAAAAAAAGATTTATTATATTAACCCGAATCTTGTGTATTTGTTTGGTCGCTTCTGTTGCTGACAGAAGTCGAACCGATTCATGTGCATGTTATCAGTTTTGAAATATTTGCTTTGTCAAATGTTCCAATGCCATGCAAAAAAAAATATATATATGTATAAAAAAAATATAAAATGACAAGAGTCATATTTTCAGATGGGTTATGCGAGGAAGAAGAAAAAGGGAAAAAAATGGAGTGATCTTGTATATTATTCTTTGCATTTTCCCAGTTATGTTTGCAAAGTGATGATAAGCAAAAAATATGTTTTTTTTTATTCGACGCAAGCACAGTAGCTTCTAAGCCTAAAATGAGGTTAGTAAATAAGTATTTTTGAATACTCTGATTTATTAAGTCGAGTAGTAAAACTCCTTTCGATTCGTGCAATTGTCGCGTGTTTTGGTGTTAGATAAATTCGAACAGATTGTATGTATCGGACAGTGAGTGGGCTTTTGAATTGGGCACACACTCACACTCTTTGCCGAGTGCGAAGCGACAGAATAGTGAGCGCGAGTGCTTGTTCTTCTTCCAATTAATTGCTTTTGCTCGGCTTGATTGGGGGATCGTCTTCTCGAACTGCATCTGAGTGTGACATTGGGGGAACTCGCACACACACTCGCACTCTTCACCAGAGGCAGAAAAACAAGATAATCAATACGCTATTTTGAACCCGGGTTTAGTCCAGTTCGATTCCAACGAGGGGAACGTAATCAGATGATGTGTTATTACGCGTGTTCCCCTTATTGGGACTAATTTTACTTTAAAACTTTTGTTTACATTCCTATACGAGTGGGCGATTGAAGTGGATTTTATGGTTAGATTTAATGATGTAAAAAGATGAGAAGGAGAATTTTTTTTAGTGTTTACAAAAACAGCAAAAAATTTTTTTTGTTTGGATCTTGAGTTGAAGAGTTGAAATATTTGATGAAGGATCGAGGAAAGAAGCGAGGAACTTAACAATAACACGATGCGTTGGGTTTGGCTGCGGGCTTGTTTCGTGACAGTGTAAAGCTTAACTCAAGAGTAGTTAGAAGTTCGTATTCTGGCGTCTCATGGGGATCGAAGGTTTCCTCTAGGCCAGAAGAGGGCACTTTGTTGAAAAATTTCATTCGAGTGAACGAGGGCCTTGGGACTGTAAGTGTGATGTTAAGGGTGCAGGCAGAATGCCATCTTCATGCACGACGCCAGCTATTTATTAAAGGAAAACTTTGGCCTATGAAAAATGGAAACAACGCACTAGAGTCCATTTTCTTAATGTTAGCAAGGGAAAAATAAATTTCTCTGCCTCTTTCACCATCCCATTTTATTTTATCGATTATACGACGGGAATTTATGATGCAAGGCCGGGATAAATTAGGAATTTTATATTTGTTTTATACGTATTTTTTATATTTATATTTTTAAAAAATAAAAAGAGAAAAAAATCGAACGCGAGTTTCCCCTTTAAGGATGAGTCATGAGCGAATGGAAACCCAGAGTCAATGTTGGGCATTTGGACTGTCTTCGTAATACGTGATTGGAAGTGAAACTAATGATGTTCTATGACCATTGAAAAGAAGATTTTCTTTGCTGGACCGATATTGTTTTGTAACCGTCGAGGGCCACCAAGGGCAAAGTGCTTGAAACCCAATGCAGTTTTATAGAAAGAGAAAGATTCTTTCGAGTCGAGCTTTACTTTCATTTCGGTAAAGAAAAAAAAGAAAAAATTACCATTTTCATAGCACGAGCAATTTCAGGTGCAGGTGAAATAGAGGCTGTTGACACCGTATAGTACAATTTTTTTTTTTTACTTACTTTTTTTTTTTTTAGTTATTGGAAAAAATATTTTATTTGCGAGCAGTGCAAATAAAATCGACGCTTCTCTTTACAATTGCTATTGGAGAATCGATCCGCCGATGTAAGGGAGGTTTCTGTCAATATCTTTTGGCGGGAAGATTAAAGCGAACTTCTTTTTTTTTTTATTTGATGCGTAGAAGGAGGAAGAGATACATTTCATGAATTATTTTTCTCGGTATGATTAATAAAATAGCAATTTTTCTATCAAGTTATTTCAGTATTTAGGATTTAAAGCCAGATCGATTGCCATCACCTGTGGATCTGATTGGCAGCTGTAATAAAGTCTTCAGCGCCCATCAACTAAAGCTGGGGACATTTTGTGTCAAGTGGAAGCCTGATTTTGAGTATTAAAATGCATTAAGACGTCTCGTCGTTCCTGAGTGATGTGGGTCAATATTCTGGTTTCTGCGTGCCCCAACCTAACCTTAATGGAAAAAGGAAAAGGGGCAGTGACGTTATGGGATCGAGAGAGTGGGGATGCATACTTTAAGGCAAAATACCAAAGGGGAGGGAACATTTCAATGGAATACGGGGAAAATCATTACGGATTTTCATCCAAGTTTTATCTGGTTTAATGCAAAGCAAGCTAATGCTGAAATCGATATGACTAACGATTTGAAAGGAAGGTTTTTCTTTTTTTTTCATTCTTTTTTTTCTTTGGTAAGATTTGCGAATGTATTGGAAAAAGGAATTTTTTTTTCGTTTCGTAGAAATACAGAAGACTTTAGAAACAAATGGCATCGATTATCATGTTTTCTTTCTTTTATTTTAATTTTTTTTTTTTAAGGAAATTAAATTTTTGTTGAAACTTTTTTTTAACGAAAGATTGGGGGGGAAAAATTGGATAAAAAGTTTCTTTACAGTTGCCTTTGTGGAATTTAGTAAAAGAGAAATCGGATTTTGGGGCGTGTGACTTCACGCTGATTGCCTCGACGCACCATTGAATTGGAGCGTTTTTAACCGAGTTCTCGGGGAGTTAAAAAGTGTATTTTCATCAGAGGATTCGTCTTCTTTAAAACTTGTTCATCCTCGTAATTGCACCACTGCATGCAATTGAATTTTTAATTGCCTGGTATTAAAAGCTTTTTATTTTTTTCTATATATACAGTGTAATTTTTTTTTCTTTACTTGACTTTTGTTCTTATGAATATTTGAGATAAAAAGTCTTAATAAATGTTGATGAGTCGCGTGAAAAAGCGAGCGGGTTTGTCAATTTTTACTCGATTTAGCTCGTTTAGCTCGGCGTAAACCATTTAGAACGTTTTGTGTCAATTGGACGTTAAAGGAACGAAGTTAACATCGGGCCACACCCACCATGCCAAGAATCTTTTAGATTAAAGGTGATTTACACGTTGTGTGGCATTCGGTTAAAAGAAACAAAATAGATCACCCTTGTTCCACAAACGATGCAAACAAAAATCCAATTACAAGTTTCTTTTATTACTACTTAAAGAGTAAGTAGTTAGAAAAAAATAAAAGAATTATTTTTAATGGTGTATATATAGGAAAGTATATTAGAAAATTTTCACTTTAAAGGTGTATTGCAGGTGGCATTTGTCGGAAAGTTATTTTGGGGCCAATTTTCGTTTCGCCATCCTTCCGACTCTGAGGTCGACATTGCAGTGCCCTCGCTCAATGTTGAAGGACATTTTCTTTTGCTGTACTTGACAGCTCCCCTAACGAACCCAAAGTGCAGTTAGTGCACCACTCAACTATTCAAAAAAGGCCTTCCATTTATATATATTTTTTTTATTTCCTAAAACTTTTCAAAAAGGCCTGCAAATGTTCTTAAAACCAATTATCGAATTCATTCCATGCTGCACATATTTATTTTTCACAGGAATTTTTTTTTACTTTTAAAAATGGAATATTTTAAGGGATTAAAAAAACTGCAATAAATCTAAAAAGATGTCTGTTTAAGAAAAGAATTCTCATTAATATTGACATAATTAGTGAGAGGATTAATGAAGTTGTATAGCTTAAGGCTTTTCAGCTGCACCCGTTCCCACAATATATATTTTTTTCCCCCAGTTAAAATTAAGTGAAATGCATTATGGGATCAATTGCATTCCCCCATCCCATCGCCCTTATGTATGGCGAGTAGCCACCACCACCATCCATGCAGGATTGGGAGGGGTAAAGAAAATGGAGAAAGACGAAGAAGAGAAAAAAAATCAATCGCTGTTGGCGTGTGCAATGCCATAAATATGATTTGCCTGAAGTCAGACAAATCCAAGCGAAAGCAAACCATGGCTCTACAGCTGCTGTTAGTCGTCTGCGAGCGGGGAGTCTAGTAGAACCCCAGGAGGCAGGCGGGACGGAGCGAGATGGACCTTGTTATAGGTCGGACGACCAAGCAACTTCACGCACTTTCGATCATCAATAAGTCGGCGAGGCATGTGCGTCTTCTATTCAAACGCACGCAGCATCCTTTCTTTATTTTTTTTCTTCCTCATTTTTTTTTTGAAGGAAGAACATAATCAGCTTCGCTAAGATTCTACACGTTTATTAAAGAACTAAGGAAGAGAGAAGCCCGGTTGAGACACTGACTGGAGATAGGTTGATTGCCTACTTCTTTTTCCTCGACCCCAATTAACTTTGTCTCGCTCACAAACGAGGCGCGGGATGATTTTTTTCCCTCATTTTTTTTAAAAAGGATGGTTGGTTTTTTTTTTTCTTTAAGTTTAATCCGGAGTTAATCACGAGGTCTTTTTCTTTGATAATTTTAATGGAAACTTCTTTAGAATCTCAGTTTAGGTGAAATCATTTTTTTTTTAAAGTTTTTTTTTACTGGTAGGGAATTGAGGAAGGAAGGGGTGAGTTTTTAGCCATAGAGCGAAAAGGATGAGAGATATGTGGAGGTGGTTGCACGTTACTATGCCATGATACTCGTGGAGTGCAATGAGTCGGTAATGAACAACTTGTGCAGATCATTAAGGCTTGTTAGGGCGTCTATTAAGGCGAGGGAAAAGCGCCCACCAATTTCTTGCGTTGATGGGGTCAATGCAGAGGAGTTTCTTTTTCGTTTAGTGTTGAACTCAACATGCACCAGATTTATTCAGAAGATAGAAGAAGAGTCTCGTCTGATGAGTTGATTTTAGTTGGTGACGTGATTTCATCCTCGTTAGCGGTGTGCTCTCGGTTGACCCATCTCCATTCTCATTTACGAATTCACTCGTCTTCATTTTCTTCACTTTATAGTGTTAACTTTTGTTTATGTCTATTCAGCTTAAGAGGGCTTTTGGATGCATTCAAGTTGAGGTAGCGGAACGTTCATTAATTCTATTAAGTTTTTTTTTTTTTTTTAATTTGGTATGTGGATTATTCTGATAAAATAAGCTCAGTTGATACTATCGAGCATAATGCCCGAGATTAAATTCATATAAAGTTTATGTACAGTGAAGTATACTTTAATCAGTTTACATTGATTTGACTAGATCCATGGATACTGTGTAGTGTCACGTTATAGTTATCTGTTAATGGCAAATTTGCTTGCGAGTTGAAATTTATCTTGATAATTGAAGTTGATGGTACAGGTAACAAATCTGATTTCCGGCAATTAATATTGAACTCTAAATGTAACTCCTAAGATAGACGGCTGAAATTGTGGTGTTGAGTTTGCACCGATCCACATCCATTACATTAATATTTTCAGCTACTGAAAATACACTGCTAAAATTTGAGGTGTAATTTAGTAATGTTTTGGGGTGTATCGTTTAATGACGTGCCGCAAACTGCCTGTTGTCCCAAATTGGCTACTATTGTTCGGTATAAAATAAACCTACACCTTGTGGTGCAATGCTTAGATGAACAATCCTGATCAAAAAAACTGTCCCTTGCAATGCACAGCATCTTTGACCAAAATACTCTCTAGGTGAGCCTATTTCACGTGAAATATTTTGGTCAATGATGCTGCTCACTGCAAGTGACAATTTTTTTGACCAAGACTGAACATCTATGCTTTGCACCACGAGGTGT